>JASDQU010308972.1:8784-64248 GCA_032191745.1 Picea mariana | reverse complement strand
ACAATAGCTCAAAAGTGGTTATAAAGTCTTCCACTGTGCTAGATTGTTTCAACTTTTTCAAATGTCCTAAATGGTTGGTGTTAGCATGAAAGTGTTCATAAATCTCTGCCACAAAGTGTGTCCAAGCCACATACCCTTGGCGGGCATTTTTTCTCCATTGCCACCATTTCCAACGTTCTTGATCTAGATGGAGAACACCGTACGGGAATTTGGCCAACTCATCCATAATACCATACAAACATAAATAATGTTCCATTTGAGTTACCCAACCAGTGGGATCCGAGCCTTCAAATTTGGTCACATCCACACGTGGAAGGCATAGGTCACGCTGAAAGTGATGGGGTTGAAAATTCTGGGAAAGAGAGGAAGTTTCACCTTTAGTTTCCAAAGGTAGGTCAGATGAGGGAAGGTTTGCAGGGATATGCGGCTTGGTGCAAATCATCATAGTGAAGGATTCAAGTTGGGTAGAAAGGTCTTGTTTGAGGTCCTCTATTTTTTCATTGATGGAGGAATGCATGTTTTTATTAATGGTGGCAATATTGGCACTGAGCTGTCTCACTTTTTGTTGGGTTTCTATGAAATTAGAGTGCAAGGCATTGAAGCAAGCCTCCAAGTCTTGGCTACAAGTGTGGACCATGATGAAGAGAGAACATGAAAATGGGCGGGTGGGACCACAAAAAAAATGGGTTATGGGGGAAGTGTATCACAATGATCAGGGCGACGAGTTGAATACAATGGGGTAAATCCCAAATAGGGTGTTGAAAGGGGGTCAGGTCCACAAGAAAATGTTTTTTCTAAACAATGATAGGTATGACTACGATAAGGGAAAAGAGAGTTATACTTCGATATGAATAATACTGCATTGATGAAATGCCCAAATTATTAACATGAAGAAATGTGTAGTAATTTCTCAATCCGAATGTAGGAGACATAATTGCATGGCAATAGATCTTGTCTATTCTGTTTTTGCTTCCATCCCAAGGGTTAGGGTATTCAAGGGTTCTATAGACAAGGATTTTCCTTGTGCTATGTCTATCTGATATACGTGAGGGGTCCAACAGTTGTACTCGACCCAATATCTTAGGGAACCAACTAAGGAGGCTAGACCGTGCCCTTAGTCGTACTACCCGACTACCCATGTACTAGAGAGTATCTTCTCGAGTGTTGTTCTCGATGGAACTATAGCAATCAAGCGACTGATCAGTTTATCTATGGAGGGCTTCAGGAGATCTAGGCCAATCTATATACATGTGTTGTTTGATGTTCTACCACTCGAAGGGGTACTAACAAGGGTTACAGGGGTGGCCAACTGATGTGCGCTTAAGTACCACTTGTATTTACTACGTGTATGAATCCCCGACTGTGGGTTTATGTGTGTAACGATAGATCTTTGTAGCTTAAATACGTCAGAATACATCTCTACCCTGAAAAAAAATTGAACCCACAATTTTCTACCGAGGAAGGTGCTTTGATACCACTTGTAATATTCCAGATATTAAATAGTATGAAAAACATAAATAATTATCTAGAAATGGAAAATAAACAACGATATAACCAGAAAAACACCACAATAATACCAAAATAATACCAGAATAACTCCATAAAGATAACTTTGAGTACCGAGAGCAATGTTCACTTGCCTCTTCGAGGGGGAAACCTCCAGCAGAGCATAGCTCTATTACAATAATATACAAGAAAAAACTTCTCATACCCTCTACTCCTATTTATACTAATTATGTCTATGAAAAGAAAAATCTAGAGGAAGATCCTTCTAGAAGCGGAAGCTTCTATTAGGTCTTCTTACATTTGACGTATTCTTCCTTATTGCTAGGCCTTATTAATATTGACCTTTATTACATGGAAATATATTAGTCTACCTATGTGAGGGGTTAGGTCCATAACAAGAGAATATTCTTACCTGCAAATACATTGATCTTCATACCTTTATACCTCAAACAATCTTGAGTCCATTAACCATACTGTTGGGGCTACCAGAATTTGCTACCGGACTTGCTTCAAGGGTTGACATAAATAACAACCAACACAATTAATAAACACATATGTGAGATATTCT
This sequence comes from Picea mariana, assembly GCA_032191745.1. Lineage (NCBI taxonomy): Eukaryota > Viridiplantae > Streptophyta > Pinopsida > Pinales > Pinaceae > Picea > Picea mariana. The sequence continues at coordinate 62,174 of JASDQU010308972.1, read as the reverse complement.
TCACAAATATAACTAAATATAAAGCTGTCATACAAATACACTATTACAAATAAACCTATAAAAGGTCAAAACACATTATTCTTTAGACAATAAAACTAGCAAGTGAATTTCGTAAACCAAAAGGCATAACCAACCATTCATGCAATCTATGTTCAGTTTTAAACATCATCTTCCAAATGTCTTATTCTTTCACTTGAACTTGGTGGTATCTAATTTTGAGGTCCAATTTAGTGAAGTACTTGTTACTATTTTTGATCCAACATGTCATCAATCCTAGGCAATGTGTAATGTTTCTTGATGGTGATTTGGTTCAAATTCTCATTCTCTAAATCCAATCCTTTTTTGGTACAATAACGGTTGATGATCCACAAGGTGAAGTTCTTGTCCTTATGACTCCTTGTTCCAATAGATGCAACACATGTCTCTTCTCGAATCTTATACCTAAATATATTATCTACATAATCATGTTTGGTAATGGATATTTTGGTAACAACTAAATTTTGTGTTCAATTTTCCTATTTGGTGGCATTCCTTTGGGTTCTTGAAACACTTATTTACGTGTTTGAATCCATTTCCCCCAAAAAAAAATTTTCTTCGTATCACAACCTTTCAATGATGCCTCAATATTCATCCCCCGTTCCCCCACCATTTTTTTGATTCTCCCTCAATAAAACCAACACAAACTTATTATATGTGATATCATTCTTCTATCCCCCTGTGCATTTATTACTGACATATTTTTTTCCTTCATGGGAACTTATGAGAAATGTTTGTCCTTCCTTAATGAATTGGGGAAGGTTGCAATCATGTGAACACAAGGTTGTAATCATGTGAACATGACATATCTCACATACATATAGTAGATTCTAGGTATTAATCTACATGCATCCAATGGTATCACATCTTATTCCACTTCATTAATTAAAAAATTGAATTCACATTGCTTGTTAACTCTCACTTTAAAATTTTAGTGCACCTTATATTTGAAATGCAATATCACATTAATGGGAAGGAAATACTTCAATACTTGATATACCAAAATACCTTTAAGAGGAAACAACATCATACAATGAATACTTTTATGGAAGTATCCACTCATTTTCACTTGCCTCTTCGAGGGGCAACCTCTAATGAGCTAAGAGAAGAAGTATTTCCCAAGAAATGAGTTATTGTGAAGTTTGAAGATGATACTTAATGTGATATACCTAATGAAATTCACATTTGATATGACTCTCTTCTTATGTTGTATTGAACTTGTGTACATGCCTTTGGATTGATGACTATATTGGGTCATTTGATCCCTTGTTTAGATGATGTACATTGCATGGACATGACATGGATATGAGCCTTTGTCCTTTGGAGGGTGATGAGGGGATAATTTCACACTTGAGGGGTGATGTCCCACCTACAACTAATGTCATCCCAATTATTTTGGAGGACGTTGGGAATTTTAATGACATAGCCCCTTATAGAGAGGACATGACACTTTTGTATGGGACGTTCCACCTTTTGGATGATTATTTTCACCTTTTAATGCCATTTTGCACATTTTGGGTATGATATGTCACTTGGAGGGTGAGACATTGCACCCTTTGGAGGGATCATTTCACCCGGTATCCCTTACACACCACTTTTGAGATATCTTTCCACTCTTGGACATCATACATGTCACATGTGTGACCTTTATCATGCATTTATGGAGTATGAATTGGCATTAGATCACTTTTCTTCACTTTGGGATCATCGTTGGGGGTGTTTTTGATCTACCCACTCTTGTATCATGGATATTATATGTATTTTGGCATGATCTCTAGGGTTTGTAAAGAGATAAAGGCATTATTATATTTTATTAGGACTTTTTTAGGAAACTATTTTTATTTTAATGAGAAGGGTGCTAGATCTCTAAAATAAATAAGAGAAGCACTTCTCATTTAAATCATTGCTACTTTTGGATAACTACTACTACTTTTATACTATTTATCTTCTTTAAATTCACTATGGGTGGATAATTAGAGAAACTTCTTGTGGGGGTGTTCTTATGGATTTCTTTACAACTTTATGGGTGCTCATTTCTAAGGTTTTGAAGATTAAAATATTTCTTGATTAAGTGGTCTCACTTTATCTTATGGATTTGCTTATGAATAATTATAAGTTTAATTGTGCTTCTCAAGTGGTGGTTGTCCATTCTCTTCATGTTTTTCTTGAACAAAACCCTCTTTTCAAATCTCTTGGAAGATTACTAGTGGAGTATCTTCGCCCGGATAATCTTGAAGCTTTGTAAGGAACTAGGACTATGTTCTAGGGTTTGTATTGGACAACCCGATATATCACCCTAGATCTACTTATATCCCCTCAAGGGAGCCCTTAATTAACCCCATATTCCTAAGAAAATATAGTAAGAACTAGTCTTCTCTCTTTAGCCAATCATAAACCTATATTTAACCTACTATTTTTTTGTTTTAGGGTAAAATTAGGGTTTTATAACGACATACATACATTTCTAGCCATAAAATACCTATATTTATTGGTATTTGTGCATGTAATTGGATTGAAAATTATCTTAAAACCATTAATTGTCTTGATGATTTTTATTACAACTTAATTAGGGTTGGACATACTAGTTTTATTGGTTGTTATATGAATTTAATATTTTGGAATTAGCTAGTTGTGTAAACCCTAATTTTATACATTATTTGATCCCTAATTTTACTTGCTTATTACTTGTTTCAAGGGCCTAAATTTTTTTGTTGTTTTTATAACTAGGTTGTTGCTTTAATTTATCATATTTTACTCAAGCGTTTCAACAACCATTTGGTATTTTCTTGATTTTTAGTGTTTGGGGATCATTTTGCATTGAATATTAACTTGATAAGCCTTATAAATAACCCCGGATACACAAAAATGCAAATATGAAATTTACCTTGAGTGACCACCTTATCCACACCTTGTTTGATATATACTTGGTTGGTGGTAAAATTGGGAAGCTAAATAGTAGGCCTTAGAATTGTTTGTGTCTTTGCTTAGGAGTAATTCAAGCTATTAGGGAAGCCTCTCTTGTGTTGTATTTATCCTTCACTAAAACAGGGAAATTTTTTTCTTAGGTGACAGTGGTAACACTTCCAATGTTCCATTCATTTTACCCCTTGTGAGGGATTTACACTAGGGTGAAAAATTGTGTGATAAAATGGACCATAGGCCCCTATTAGACCCCTAGGGAGGATCCAAACATTCCACCCCCATCAAAATCATTGTCCTCAACACTTGTACATATTATATGCATCCATAAGTTTGGGTCCCATGGATGAGTGTTTCCTTTATTTCCAAGAGTGAAGTGGTATAAGAATTGTATCCATAGGGGGATCATCCACAAGATAGGATCCCATGTACATGTGCTAAAAACAACATTGAAGTTGTCTATGAAACATGGGTTATATGTACAATTACTAGCCTCAAAATTAAAGTAGTCCAAGAAGTTCATCCACAATCCTGGGTCCCATGTCTAAGTGATCATACTAATTCCCAACTAATGACACTTGAGATCGAAAATTCATTGATGGTTGTGCTCCAAATTACCACCACGATCAGGTGGATCCAAATAAACAGAACCATCCACAACAAAATAATCATGTATATAGCCATAAAAGGGTGGCTCTTGAAGGAACTCTACCACTATATAAGAAGCATACTAGAAACTAGGAGGCACCACTTGCTTTGGTATTTCCTCAATGATGGTCTCTTCATATAGTGGAGAAGATTTATAAAAGAGAATATTAAAGTAGTTGTCTTCCCATAAGTGACAACTATATAGATACCATTCTTCACAAACTTATTCTAAATCACACTAGGTAGATATTTCTCATGTATACTCCCCATCGATGATATGGTTATACTCCTTGTTGATGAAGTTGTTATCCAATGTATCTTGAATATTTTTACATATTTCCATTAGGTTTTTTATTTCCTCTTGAATATATTTTCATCCATCCATAATTTGGTTCCATTCCTCCTAAATTTGTCTCAACATGACCATTCTTTGGTTTCACTGGGGTTTAGGGGGAGAAATTTTCAAGGGCTGTAGAACACTAAATATCAATTAAAAGTATATTATATAATATAACAAATCAAATCCCCAAAAATTCTCTATTAATTGGCATTGTTTTGGCTACAATATGGGTGCTCTATCAAAAGATACATACTTTGAAATACCCACAGTTGTGACCAAAAAACCTTGAAAAGGAACAGGTTTCAAACTGTAATATCTCATTTGTTCGACCTTCTATTTGAATGTTTTTTATTTGAAATCATGTATTTTCACAAGGAAAATACAACTATGTAGTTACATTCTAAAAAATAGGTAGAAACGTTCTTAGAAACTGGTCTAAGTTTCACATATCCAAATATGGAAAAGTCAACCAATATTATTTTTGGTCAAACTACACAATGGGAAGTTCTTTGATAACACTTATAGTGTACCTTATATTTAAAAATGCATCTTACATAATATATACAATAATGGGAAGGCAATGCTTCAATACTTTATATACCAAAATATCCTCAAGGTAGGTTAACACCACACAACAATCCTTTTATGGAAGGATACACTCCTATTTACTTGCCTCTTCAAGGGGGAAACCTCCCATTGAGATAATCTCAAATACCATAAAATTCTCATACATGATCGATAATGAGGACTCCATCCTTATTTATAGTTAACAAATTCTAACTACCTAGGCCTTTTTTAATAAGTCCAAATTACATTTATTAATGCTAACTACATAATGGGACCATATTTAATAATAACTAACATTATGGACCTAGCCCACATTATAATAAATAGTCACTATTTTTGTCCTACTCTTATCTCTAATGGGCCCATAGGCCCCTATTACACCCCTATGGGGGATCCCAATAAAAATCTACCTTTGTCTTCATAAGTTGGATTTTCACATGAAAGAGTTTAGTCATTTCTCTTTCTTCCTAAGAACTAATGCTACTCAAATTAAAATCATTTTGAACCTGTGTACACATATTATTAGCATCCACGACAAAATTGATTTCTACCCTTTATTCTACATGTACAACCAACATATTTTTATTTAGTTTTTTGTGGTGTTAATTGGGACACAATTGTGGATGTACCTTCTAACGCGTTTTCTTAGTATTAACATAACCATTTTAATTCTTATAATGCTTGATGGTCTCTTTGCATTTGTGTCCATTTATTATTGGATTTTTTCCTTTCCCCTTCCACTTTTGTTGGTTTCATTTTGTTCCTTTGTCTACTTCAATCTATTATGCTTCCCTTTCTTCTTATCTCCCTCTATGTATTGCACTTACACATGCTTCATAAATGGTCTTTAGTTGGAAAAGCATTATGTCTCTTTTTATGTGACAATGAAAGCTTCCAAAGTGTTTAATGATCACATATAGACTATTGGAATAAATTCCCAACTGAATGCTTTGCTTCTGAAATATAATAGTATCCTCTTGCATTTTCTACCGTTACTTAAGATGAAGGAAATGCCACATAATTTTTTCTACTCTTCCTCATATCCAGTGAGATAAAAATGTGACTTAATGTGGTATTTGAAAATTTTCCATTTAGTCATTGGTGGATGCTTCTTGAGTCTTCAAGTAGTAATACAAAATTTCCACCAATTTATTACATGACCTTCCAACTTAAAAATAACTTCTTGTCTCTTCATTCACTTCATGAACACTAAAACAAACTTCTATTTTTTTGTAACCACTGGTTTAATATGTCGGTGCCAATGTCACTTTCATAAAGCTTATTTTATATATTTTCTTCCATTTTTAAAGGGATTTGTTGGTACATCCTTTTTCTAGTTTTGTCTTTCCTCATGTTCCACATATTAATTTGAACTAGAACTAGAGTCATGTGATATATTTCTATGTTTTCACTACATAAGATTCATAAAAAAAAAGTGATGTTCTTATTCATCTTTACTATTTTCAATGATATATGAGATATGTTAAGAGACATATAGGAGATATTTTTAACTTCCATTCGAAGTTCTAATGGAAGATTACTATATCTAGATACTGGAAATAAGTTATTGCAGGGTCTGCCTTGGAGTCTTGGCCATGATGGAGGCTTTTTGGGAAGAAGGTATTAGTTGGTTTCTGGATCGAAAGTTTCTTTTAGTTTAGTTAGGGGGAGAAATCTCATTAGTTATTGTGTAGTGGTTGGAGGACACAGGCCTCCGTTATAGAAGCTTGGGGAGGGGAGTAAAAAGGGTTTCATCATCATTTATTGAGTCTTAAATACTATACCAAAGGTGTAGTTCCCAGAGCTATACATCAATAGTTTATCTGACTTGTTTTGGTCTAGGAAGTGACTACTGATTGGGTGGATAGAAATAGAGTTATCAATTTGGAAGCTAGTGCGCTTATGGGCGTTGTAGATGAGGATGAATGGGAATGGGAAGGCTTATTTAAAATGGTAGATGATTTGAGCAGTAAAGAAGGTGGTGGGGGCATCTAAAATGATACATTAACACAAGCAGTTAATGCTCAACAACCTTCCTCGTTAGATTACCCAAGGGTGGTGGATATGGGCATTCTTGAAGTTGGAAAGGATACGAACCTAAACCTTTCCGATTATGGTGTGAGTTTGGGACTGTTACAGAGGACCTCCGATGCAGTTTCAGATATAAAGATTGAACCAGGCTTTACTCCAGTTATTCCTAAGCCAACCAGTAAATCTATAAATACCAGTCGTGAGCATTTGAGAGTTAAGGACTTTCACAAAAAAAAGGTCGGAAGGGATTGGAAACCAAAAATATAGAGAAGACGTCTGGTTATTGGTATGGATGTCGTCTTTGAGGAAACGTGTCAACTCTCCCTTTTTGCACTCGTTGGGCATTTTTCTTATAAATCTAGAAGAAAACTTCCATTTGCAGAGTGGATGCATAGTAAGTGGTTTCCCATCCTTGGATATGTGCCAGAGTTCTTAACTCTACAATATGGGTGGTTTGATTTCATTTTTAAAGCCCTCGAAGATGATGAACTTATTTTGAATAGTTTCTGGGACTTTGAAGGTGGAAGTCTTATGATGAAGAGATGGAGGACGGGTTTTGACCCCGCAACAGACTTTTTCAACCATTATCATGTGTGGGTATTACTCTCAGGTTTACCACTTAATTTGTGGAACTTAAAGGCTATGAATTCTATAGGGAACCTTCTTGGTCGATTTCTTAAAGTAGACGACAATGGTTTACATTCACTGGATAAGCGCCTGGCATGGGTCTTAGTGGACATAGATGTTACAACAGGTTTGATGGACACGTTGGAACTAGAATGGAGGGGTCAGGTATCGGTACAACACATGGATTACCAGAGTATTCCTTTCATTGCACACATTGTAGGTGGATTGGTCATCTATGAAGAGATTGTTCAAATAGGGTTAGTGATGGAGTAGTTGATGAAGCAGAGGAAAATCCAGCTATGAACTTGTATATGTATGAAGAGGAACTAGAGGAAATGGGTGCTTACTACTCTGGAGGTGAAGATCAATCAGGGGGTGAAATTTCAGGATCCCTAATCGGTAAGTTGAGGTCCTTATGTCCTAACATGTACTTTAAACTTTCTGCATGGGAACGCGAATTTTTGGAGAATTCTGTTTTGGCAGAGGCAACTACTGTAGAAGTCAATAGCATTACTAAGGATACTACAATTTTAGGAGGCTCCTTATCTAATTCAGATATGTTAGCTAGTTCTCCTCTTGTAGTGGATACAACCTCTTTTTTACCTGCTCCAACAGTGCCTCTTCCCTATGTGGAGAGTATTGTTGTCTCTCAAACTCAAACAGAGACAGTCCCGAGTATGGAAGATGTGATAGATTCTTTATTCCTTCCTTTAGAGACTCTGACAACCCCACTCTCCTCACCACCTATCAAGGATAGGATGTCCATCAAAATCCATGTAACTTTGGGTGCATAACGACTAGTAAGGGGGAACAAAAAGGAAAATTCTTAGCCTGGTCCAGGGGCTTGGGGATGTAACTTTTTCCTATCAAGACTAGGAGTGCTTGAAAGAAATCTGGTCAATCTTTAGCTATTGAATTCCACTCGGTTACTTCACATGACATAGGGGTGCTTGGAGGCATGAAAGCCCTTGCAAGGGATAAATCATGATCCTCTTATCCCTGAATGTCAGAGGGGTAGGTGATCCCCATAAAATGTCTTCTTTACGTATATTGTTGAGTAGTACAAAGCCATACATAGTTTTTTTTCAAGAAACTTTAGTGGATGAATTGAAGGCCAGGAATTTTATGTTTTCACTATGCCCCTCTTGGTGTATTAGTGTGGTTAGTGCGGTTGGAAAGTCGAGAGGACTTTTGGTTTCTTGGAATTTCATTATATTTGAAATAAATCCATTCCTAAGTGCTGGTGGTATTTTGTTGACAGGTTATCATTTACCTGACAAAAGCAGGATTAGTTTTTTAAATGCTTATGGTCCTTTCTCCGGAAGAAGATAGTTCTGGGAACAGGTAGAGTCAAAGGGTTTACTAGCATATGATGATCTCATTATGGTAGGTCACTTAAATTTTATAACAAGTATTGATGAAGTGTGGGGTGTGGAAGCACTACCCGATCCATTGGCTAGTTTCTTCAGAGACCTCTTTCATAAAAATCATATGGTGGACGTATAACCATCGGTATTAGTGCCTACATGGCGCAATGAAAGAAGTGGGGCATATTGCATTCAAAAATGGTTGGACAGAGTTTATGCGTCTAAAGGATTACTGGATGATACAACAAGGTTTAGATCATGGGTTGTACAAACCTATATCTCAGATCACGCCCCTGTGATATTTCAATTGGACCATGGATATAATTCAGTTGCTTACCTTTTTAAATTTAACCATGCTTGTTTGATGGTAGAGTCATTTGGGGATTTAGTTCAGTCAGTTTGGTGTGATACATAGTACTACAGTGTGGATGGAGCACAAAGGAGACTTTCATAGAAGTTAATCAAACTAAATGCTCATACTAAGATCTGGTTAGCAGAGAAGAAATTAAAATAAAATAGAGCCCTTGCTTCCCTAGAAGATGAGATAGAACATTTGACAAAACAGAGTTGGGGAAATGACTTCAATATGAATCTGGGATCTCGATTAAAAGCTCTTGAATTGTATCGAAACAAATTATTGATGGAAGAGGAGGCACATTGGCATTTGAAAAGTAGAGCTACATGGATCCAGAATGGTGATAAAAATACAAAGGATTTTCACCACTTTGCGAGCTTTAGACAGAATAAAAAACACTTGTGGTAAATCAAGGACGATCAGGGGAAAATTCATCATGGGTAGGAGGCTATTAAGTATGAAGCAATGCGCTTCTTCAGATCATTCTACCAAGAATCGACTGAGAACAAAATTGTGGATCAGGTAGAGGCAGTGAGACTATATCCTAGAATGGTGATGGAGGAGGATGTACAAAATTTAGAAAAACCTGTTACAAAGGAGGAAGCTTTTTTGGTCCTAAAAGGTTTTATGAAAGACAAGAGTCCAGGCCTAGATGGGTGGACTGTCGAATTTTTCATTCATTACTTTGATCTGGTTGCAAAGGATTTACTGGAAGCGGTGGAAGAATCATGCACTACAGGGGAGGTGATCATGTCTATGAATTTGACCTTCATTGCTTTGATTTCGAAGGTAAATGGACCAAAATTTTTTGGTGATTTTCGTCTGATTGCCTTGTGCAATGTTTTCTATAAGATTATATCAAAGATTATCGCCAAGAGAATAAGACCAATCTTATCTCGTACATTATCCGAGGAACAGTTTGGCTTCCTAAAAGGAAGACAAATAATTGATGCAATCGAAACTACCCAGGAGTGTATCCATAGTATAATAGAAAAAAATTTGAAGGCATTAATCCTCAAAATCGATTTGAAGAAAGCATACGATTGCATTAGTTGGGATTATCTCAAGTTGGTTTTACTACAATGTGGTTTTGGGCTGCTAACGACCAACTGGATTATGGGTTGTGTCACATCATCTTCCTATGCGATTCTTATAAATGGTGAGCCTACATACTTTTTTAGCAGCGGGAGAGGGCTCAGATAGGGATGCCCTCTGTCGCCCTTGCCTTTCATCCTCATTATGGAAGGTTTGAGCTTGGCATTAAAAATAAGTCAAGGGGAAGAAAGCTTGACTGGCATTAAGGTTTCCAGACTCATTCGGATTCTGCACTTACTATTCGTAGATGATATTCTTATTATTTCAAATGACTCTTTAGCCGAATGGAAGGAGATCAACAGGGTTTTGAATAATTTCTGTAATGCTTCAGGTCTACAGGTAAATCCTCATAAAACCACCTTATTTCATTATGGTGTAAGTCATCTTGTCCTGGACTCTCTGAAATTAATTCTCCCATACAAATTTCAAGATCTCTATGAGGGGTTCATATATCTTGGTTTCTTCCTTAAGATTGACAGGTACAGACATGAAGATTGGCATTGTCTTGTAGAAAAATATGAAAAGAAGATCAATCATTGGTGCAACTAGTGGTTGTCTTTAGGGTGGTGTTTGATTTTGATTAAAGTCATCCTGGAGAGCCATCTTGTCTACTGGTTGGCTTTGGCGAATCTGCCATTAATGATATTCCATAAAATACGTCAACTGATTTTTATCTTCCTTTGGTCGAGATGCCAAAAAAAGAAGATCATACATCTCTGCAATTGGCAATTGATAGCCAGACCAAAGCACTGTGGGGGATGGGGGTTGAGGAACTTGATAGATTTCAGTAGAGCAATGGTTTCTAACATTCTTTGGAGGGACCTTATGAAGGAGGGTTTATGGCATTGGGTGATGAAGGATAAGTATCTACCATTTGTTTCAGTTTCTCGCTAGCTACGAATGATAGACATCACAAAGGAAAAAGGGTCTAAGGCCTGTAAATACTTATTAAAATCCATCCATATCCTTCTACATTGGATTGTATGGAGTCCAGGGAATGGACATTTAATCTTGATTGGAAAATATTGTATATTGGGGATGGGACAATCGACATTACTGTCAGAGGAGTTGATTGAAGCGATTAATAGGAAAGGTGTGTACTACCTATTCCAGGCTCAAGATGAGGCACAAGTGGGCAAGATTACTTCCAATTGGCTTACTAGCATGGAATTGGAATTGTTCGGGCACCTAAAGGAAGAATGGAATGCCTATCGATGAACTCTTATAAATAATGGAGTTATTCTACAAGAGAAGCCATACTCTTTAAAATGGATAGGGGGAGACTTATCGAGACAAGTTACAGTAAAGAATGTCTACTTGGCATCAGAAAAACTAAAATGGAATTATAAGATAGGTCTTTGGAGAAAGTCCTTATGGTATTGGGATTGTCCTTTGAAAATCAAGATTTTCAACTGGTTGTTGGTGGAAAATAAAATCCTTATGTGGGAGATACTCTAGCGTAGAGGTTTTACAGGATCAGTATTTGTAAGTTATGTTTGAAGAATGCAGAATCGACTCAACACCTTTTTATGGAATGTGCCTTTACGATGTAAGTATGGAACAAGTTAAGAATTTATTTAAACTATTCTGGAGTTTGGGCTGGGAATAATCTGATGGACTGTTTCAAATAGTGGAAAGCCCAAAATTTTCATTTTCCTACTCTTGCAGCTCTAATATGTTGGTCGTTATAGAGGGAATGCAATTATGCGGTCTTTGAAGACATCATTCCCAGGGTATAGAAAGTGATTCATAGATCTCTTTTAGCTTTGCGGAAATACAAACATATTCCAAAAGTACCTGTTCGGAGATTGGGGTTTTCACAACCGGAGGTGGGAGGCACGGTTGGCTAGTTCGATGGAGCAAAATCATCTACAGGTCTGAACAGTGGTGCGGGGGAGTCATAAGAATCAATGAGCAGTGTAGTTACAAATGGCTCCTTAATTGTGGGACCGGTACCAATACCAGAGCCAAATTTCTTGGAGTTTGGGCCTTTCTTTCATTGGCTTCTCGACTTTCTGTCTAGGAGCTACATGTTATGGGAGACTCAAATATTATTATTGATTGGTTGAGGGGAAAGGGGTGCCTACAAGTCATCACTTTGGACTGCTTGATGGATTGTATCATTGTATTAATCAATCATTTCTACAAAATATCCTTTGCTCATGCTTATAAAAATGACAATAAAGTGGCAGATAGTCTATCAAAATAGGCACTCACAAGGGATCCCGAGAAGCTTATTTACTACCAATGTGAAAAGGATCATGAGAGGCCCCTCTAGTTTCTTGATCTTTACTAGTCCTAATTTGATTTTAGTTTGAGGCTGCTCAACCTTTCTTTTTTGGGACAATTAGTGGCACCTGTTGTTTTGAACACTTGATTTTGGATGTCTTGTGAACAACCAATGATTTATTGTGGATCAGAGAGTTTTTATTCTGATGTGATATGTAGTTTTTGATTTTATGGCCTCAGGGTCTACTCTATGTGATGTAATGGGGAATATTGACATTACTTATGGTATTTTTTACACAAGTAAGATTGGGCATATTGAAAGCGATCAATTTATATTTATAATATAAATATAAAGTGTAATTTTCTGTGGAAAAAATGAGACATACTAGTTACTCGAGTCATTAAGACTAAAATCTATCTTAAGAATTATCCCAACTTTATTGTCTCCCATATTTGCATCTTGGGACCAATTCCTTATTTTCCTTGTGCCAATCTCAGGATTCTTTGGAACTAACTCTCCATCTTCTTGCAACTTCCCCATTATTTTCAACGTTCACTATGGTTATCTATTCATTTCATTTAGGAAAAATAATTATGATATCAATATGATCACATATCTTATATCCAACATGATCCACCAACATAGATATTTTTTTATCAAGCTTATGGTAATAATTTTCTTTGTTTTTATTTAGTTATTGCATACTATTGTCACTATAAATTCAATTGCATGAAATTCAATGGAATAAATAATAATCACATACAACTTCAAGGATGTATAAATTTACATCGGAGAACCCTAATGTGATAAAACTTGAGCACAAAATGCCTGCTTAACTTTACAAAGGGACCTTATAGAGATTCAATATTGTGCACTAAAATTTAGACTACTAGAAGTGTTGAGTACCTCCTTTTCTATAAATCCAAAAGCTACTCCATGCCTCTAAAATATTACAAAACCTGAATTGGTGTTATCACTAAATTTTTTTTACTCTAATCTTCTCAAAGTGAAAACACCAAATTAACTAAACCCCAATAACTTGAGGATTACTTTATTTATGTTCTTTGATGTAATATCGTTACCAACAATAACTCTTCTAAGGGAACTCCATTAGTTGTTTAAGGATTAGTTTTCATAAATTTTTCAACTATCCTCCAATTTTCCCATCTTCATATGTCCATGTTGGGCTAAATATATACACTATTAACTCCCAATGTTAAATTGTCAACCAGGGAGTCATAGACTTATAGGTGCAGGCGCATGAAACATAGGACTAGAGCCTAGGCTAACCTAATCTAAAGCTGGCTAACACACTTCAAAATGAATGAAAGCAAAACTAGAAGTAAAATCAAAGTGCATAAATAAAAGGAAATTTAAACTACAAGAAAACCATCTAAAAAAATATTGAATCAAAATGCTCCTATGCTCAGAAACCATTCTTCAAATGCATACATCAAACACACCACAATACATTGTGTAAGTATGGTAGTATGTAATTTTAATCACAATAACATTTAAATATGCACTGGGTATTCTTTAAAATTCTTCCTTTCTTTATAAATCATATATTGATAAAGTATATATCAAAGGAGACTTAATTCAATGCTTGAAATTCTCTCATAACTGAAATCACAATAATATAATTTTGAAATAGATTACATTACCATCCTTACATATTTACTAAAATACATAAAGTGAATTTTATGTGCATTGTAAACATGAAGAAACTTCCAATTTGGTCGTAGATATATCTCTCATGTGACTGTGTCGGATCCTCATGATCAATGCATGGAATTATGCGGATTAAGTGAGTTTAGATGATGAAAGGAATCGATGTGAAGACATGAAAGAGATCTGGATACTCATCAAATATTATGTTAAGTAACATAGTGTAAATCAACATGGAGTAAAACATATATGACTGAACATAAAACGATGGTGAGTATAAACAATCTTAAACACATTGATAATATATATAATACAATAGATGGTGCACAAAATCTGTGTTTGAAGGCGATTTCAAGAACTGCACATAACAACAGATATTATGACAAATGAAAATATGATTTGTGGGATTTATATACACAAATAAAGAGTTGAATATCTCTGAGCCTTTTAATTACCTAAATCATGATAAAGAACAAAATTAAAATGCTTTGAAAGGAATCCAAAAAATCAAACCAGAACTAAATTGTAATAAAAACAACATTCCCACTGCAAAATTCTAATTAAAAAAAATAGAAAGAGGCTACACCTCCCAGTCACTGGGCCCTTTCCATCTGGTTGGTGAGCCTTGGCTACACTATCTCAGATGATAGAAAGGAACATGATCTGTTGAATTCAGACTTCTATTAACATCAATAAGCTCTATTACAATATCAAGTCTTCTTCTTCATACATAAATTATGGATACCATTAAAAAAGTAACAATGCTTCCTCCTCAACCCTATGAGGCTCTATTTATACATAAAATCCAAGGAGAAAGGATAGAACCGAATCCTCCAAACTCAGATTTTGGTAAAACCAATTTTACAAATTTTGGAATGAAATCACAAAAATATGGGTTTTTCATCAATTTGAGCAGATTCAAGTTATATCCCCACCCATATCTTCCAAAAAAATTCGAATTTTGAAAAAGTTCCATTGTCTTACTCAATTTTCTACATTCTAGAAAAAACCCATATCGTAGAATTTCTGGATTTGATACCATCTGCATGAAAATCGAGGTGCAAGTTGGCTATTTGAGATTTTTGCTAATTTTTGAAGAATCATTCCCCCTACTCTGGAGGTCCACAGGTGCGAGTTGGGTGAATTCTGACACACTTGACAGCATGTCAACATCGTTCTAGACAAAACCCATGTTCTCGATTTCCTTCTAAAAGCACGCTAATATGACAAGATACAGTATCAGGTACGGGAATAGATATATTGGTGCAGAATGTTGAACCATAGTAATGGTATGGGAATGTTGATCATGAAAATCACACTTTATCAACCGTCATTAGTAAAACATGATATAATCATATTTTAATCACTAAAAATATAGAAAATTATGTATTAACCATGTAGGATGAATAACAATAGACAATAGAGGTTTATGGTGTGATTAGGGATATATTATTGGCAAAATGCGGGGAGGCTGTGTAATGATGAATGTATTTGTGTAGCGTAAATATGACAAAACTGGAGCCCAACAGTCCATATAAGCAATAGGTTTCAACTAGGCATTGGTGGTTGTGAGTCATGTGAATTGGATCTGCATTACATCATCAAATGATTCATAGCTTAGTTAAACACAAATCACTCAACAAATCTAAAAGTCTTGGTGGTGTAAGTGAAGTTTGTGGCTACAAAGAAGACAATGAGGTGGGAGATGCAATTGATAGTGTGAAGGGCCCCACACTATATCAACCAACTATCATGCCTCCAAAATTCCACATTGCCAATGTAAACATTGAGAGTTTAAAGGAAAACAAGGGGAATGAAAACAATTACTAAAAATAAAGGAACCATGAATTGTCATGTTGCAAGCAAAGGAAGAAAATAGAATATAAGCATAGGATTTGGGAAGATGAATAATTGAGGATGCTTTACAGGGAACGAAATGAACTATGTATAAAAATTCTTATTATGTGGTTGCAAATGATCCATAAATCCAGACTCCATTGCAATTTTTCAATTGTTGAGAAATATAGATTAAGCATATCCATCCAATGTTGGATTTTTTCATTTAGGTTTCTCCAACATAATCTATGATGTTTAATGTCTTATTTCTTGTGTGATTGAGTTGTTTTGGTTAGGTGCTTCATTTTGGTGTATTATTGAGTGAATTCCAATCCATGAAAATGTCATTAGTTGTCTAATTTTGATTTCCCAAACTATTCTTTTGGACATAGTGGTTGTATACTCTAGAATTTCCATCTAGAAAATAAAATAAAATAGATGGTGGAAGGATTAATTGTTAATATTCCCAAGTCAAGTTTTTGAGTTTGTATGGTTGGAAATTTGTGCCTAATTCTTTCACTAGTAAATGAGAGTACTAGTTGGAAACCATATACACTCTATTTCACTTGTAATTCACTTAAATATTAATTCACAACAACATCTAGATTATCCTTTACAAGAACAATTCTCTACAACACTCATATTGATTTCCCGATGCATTGGTCCTGTAGCTATAACATTAAAATACTTGCTTGTGCTATGTCAAATTAGTCGATTCGAGACATCAAATCATTGTGGCCTATTTGAGCCACAAGTACTCACACCTCCTTGCATTATATTCACTCTAAAACATTGATAAATGATTGCTTAATATAGCTAATGCCAAGATTTGAACGAACATTGAATAACAATAAACAAAGAATTAGAGTGTTCATAATATGTATAGTATTCTAACTCATTTCAACTTCCCATATGTAATTAAACACACACACAAACACTGACATATTGGTCACTCAATTGGGAAATAATGATATTCAAGAAAGCAGTATTATTAATGTAAGTGATTGAATGAATATTGTTTGGTTGATGTAATGTCTAAATAGGAGTGTTGAGATTTGAAATTTTCTTGGAATAAATAGATTTGTTATTTAGTTAGTATTATAAACCTATGTTCTCCTTTCTTGGGAATTTTTTTTTGGATTGCAAAAAAATATCCAAGATTTGGAATTGGAGATGAACAAAAAAATTGATTCCTATTAATTAATTCATATTGAATAAGCTCAATATCACTCTAGAAATAAATTGTAAAGACATCAAAAAAATTAGTTCCATAGAGAACTATGTGGAGAGTTGGTTGCTATTGACCCCGAGATTGGAAAAAGAAGAAGGAAATCAAAATTCTCAAACTATACTATGGATAATCCTTGAGAGACTAGTAATGCATAATTGCAGATGCTTCGATTAGAGAACCAAATGGTAGAGAAACAAAGTTTGTTTTCTTGAGTGGTTACAAGGGAAGAGCGAAAAGAAACAAGATCATAAAGGTGTCGGTATAGTCTTAGGGGAGAAGCTAGATTCTAAGGAAAAGAAAACAGAACCATAGATAGAGACTAAGGTTGAGATCGAGATAGGAGAATGAAACCATAGTAGAACTCAAGTACCTTTCCATGTAGAGGAAAAGGTGGACAAAAAACCACATGCAAGAGAAGTTAATTCCATCAAGTTGAAACAATGCTTACATATGATGGAGGTGTACCTCAGTGTAGATGAATTTAGTGGAAAGTAGAGAATTTCATTTTCTCATTTGAAGATTGAAGGCCATACCTCGAAAGAAATGTTGTCAGAATAAATATTGAAAATGAACCATTGGTAAATAATTGGGAATTTTTCAAGGACATGATTAAATCTCAATTCTATTCAATTGGTAAAAAGGAGGATCAAAAGACTGCATTACATTATTTTAGGTAGAGATCACCATCAGTAAAATATGTGTAAGATCTCACCACCAATTTCATGAAGAGAGCCATTTGGTTGGGAGTTTCTCTCAAAAGATGAAATATTTAGATAAAATAATTGGGGTCCTTTCACTAATTGATTTAGAGTAAATTAACACTCTACAAGCTCAAATCCATTGATGAAACAAGTGTCCAAGTGAAGTACAAACAAAAACAACAGTTCCAAGTGCACGAGCAAATGGAACAAGAAGGTTAGCAGAAGAAATGAATAACAAAAAGAAGTGGGATGCTAAGAATATTGCAACAACTCCCACCAAGTATTTCAAGCCTTGGTATAATAAAAGGCAACCAAGGAAAAGTGTTGGAAATTACACCCAAGTGTCCAAGTGTAGTACAAACATAAACAACATTTCCAAATGCACAAGCAAATGGAACAATAAGGGTAGCATAAGAAATGAAGAACAAATAGAAGTGGGATGCCAAGAATATTGCGACAAATTCCACCAAGTGTTGCAAGCCTTGCTATAATAAAAGGCACACCAAGGAAAAGTGTTGGAAATTACACCTTGAGAAATGCCTTAAGCACTTCCAAAAAAAGGGAAAGAAGAAGGCCTATTGGTTGTAGATGTAGAAAAAAGGGTAGATACTACTTCAGATGTTGATGAGAGAATCAAATACACTTCCATTTAGAATGAGGAATCATTGTCTAGCTATATCCCCAAGGAGGAGAAGGATATGATTGAATTGTTTCGCATCAGGAACCAAATCAAATAAACTAAAGTGGATCATTTGTTCGACCCAAGTTCACAATTGAATTTTGTTTATGCACAATTGGCTGATAAACTTGTCTTGGAGACTCATGATCATCTACAACCATATTTCATGGGTTGGGTCAGACAAGGTGTGGAGTTGGGAGAGGTGAAAAAATGTAGGTACAATTTTACCATTAATGAAAAATTCATATATGGAGTAAAGTAGATATAGTCCCATTGGAGTGTGCGGTGTCATATTGGGAGGCCCATACCTCTATGTGAGAGAGGCCATAATAAAAAAGAGGGAAATTTAATATCTACTTATAAAATATAGGAAGTATTTCACCATAAATGCATACAAGGGAAAGACTAAGCTCTCTTTAATCAATCCTCGCCATGTAAGGAAACTAATTGGAAATAGAAAAAAAAATCATCTTGTTGTTAATAAGATATGGAAATTATAAAGGAGAGGGTAGTGAAGTGGAGATGAAGGCATCCATGGAAGGATGTCATAGTAAACAATACCAACAACTCTAAAAACTAATCAAATCCTATAAAGAGGTGTTCCAAGAAACTTAAGGGTTTTCAACAAAGAGAGAGGTTGAGCATGATATTTAGATATTGGCAAAGTCTCAATTGCCAAACATTGAGCTAAATTGACATTCATCCTAGAAGAATATGAAACAAAGAAACAACTATATCAATTGTTAGAGAATGGAGTCATCAAGCACACCACATCACCTTGTGGTTCACCAATCATAATAGTTCCCAGGAAAGATGGAAGTTTGAGAGTATCCATTGACTATGATACCTTGAACAAATTCACCATCAAGAATAGATATCCACTACCACAAATTGATGACTTGTTGGACCAACTAAAACAAGCCAAGTTGTTCACCAAGATGAACCTCGAATTGAGTTACCAAGAATGTGTTTCTAAAACAAATTATTTTCATGTATTTTTAATTTATGTCACCATGGGTCTATCAAAAGTATGAAAAGTGGTACTCATTGGATGTAAAATTTAATTATGCATCCAATGAGTGCCCATACTTGAAATTTGAGTAAACCTACAAGGAGATAAGTAAAAAATATGATTAAAAAAGTAGTTTTCTTTCTTTCCTTTTGAAAATTCGTAACTCTTATTTTATTATTTTAATTATTATTTTATTATTTTCCTAAGGAGTCCCATTTTAGACCTCAAATTTCCCCTAATGTAAGCCATGTGATGCAAGACATATTGCTACTAGAGGAAGAATCGTAAAAGTACTTCCCCATTCTAACAGCAAACTCAGAAGCACAAGGACAAAATGACTATGTTAACTAGTCCATCCGACAACGCCAATAAATTTTTCCACCACTGCAATTTGAGTGGTCATTGGGAGGCAAAGTGTTGGTGACTTCATCCAAAGCTTCACCCTAGAAACCACACAACCAATATAAGAGTGTGGAGAATGAATATTGAAGAAGATGAAGAGTTACTTCCATCTTCATTCCAATGATCAGAAGCTATTCAAGGAGATATATCAACACAAAAGGTTAGTGACACCAATAATATGAACAATAGGTTGATGCCAAGGGAAGCAACAATGCAACTATTAATTTTGATATTACATTCGAAGAATCCATTCTTGAATATGTATCGAAGATTGGTGGATGAAGGTCAATGATCTTGGGGGATTTTTTGAGAACTCCATGACTTTATTGCAAGCATGTGAAAGCACCAAAGAGTTGTTTCCATGCCAAGAAGTAATCGATCCTAGCAAGAGGATGTGGAACACACTTGCCTTGTGAAATTGTTACATGCTAAAGTAGCATGCTTGGGTCACACTAAAAACAAAATAGCATTCGACTTAGCTTCATTGGCAGCTAAGATGGACCATCTTCAAGACTAAGAGAGATGGGAATGAATGATGACTGTAGAGTTCAGATATGGATATTAATTAGAGTTAAGAGTTAGTGAGAAAATTTCTACATTATGGAACAAGTGAGCCAACAACTAGAGCCAAATCCAGAGCCATAGCTAGGACTATAGCCAATAGCCAAAACAATGAGATAGAGCTAGATCTAGAGTTATATTTGTATCTAGGAGCTATAGTTAGAGCCACATTTGAGAGAAATAGATAGAAGGTACATTGATCTAGAATGGTTTCCTTTGATATTTTCAAGACCAAAAAGACTCTCAATGGGGAGGTGTGATCTAAAATGGATATGAACCAATGAATGGTTGTAAGACTCAGTACATACAAGACCATTTGGAAATTTATGAATGTTAGAAAATTATTAAAGTCAATGCAAATGTAAAAAGTGAATAAGACAAAAGAAAAAAATAGAGAATTAAATGAAATAAGAAAAATAGAATAGGAGAGGAGAAGAGGCTAATAAATGGGAAATGAAAGGTCGTGCCTATTGGCTTTCCCATTCCCCACCTCTCCCCATTTAATCCTATACATTCACTCTCAAAGGGCCTTTTTCCATCCAAGAGATGACTATGCATAGATATCTAAGAGTTGCATTGTACTTGAGATTGTCGAAATGAAAATTGAATCACCATTCCAAGATTGTTTTCCCATTTGGGTTTCCACGTTAAAATCCATGTGTGAATTATGAGTTTTAGATGGTATTATCATTAATTCTTGCATAGAATCAATTGTTATTAATCAACGAGTTAATTACAACAACAAGTAATTGTAGACCATCCATTTCATTATTTAGGAAAGATCAAGGGTTGTGGTAACATAGTTGTTGCACTATTGTAAAGGGAATTTCTAATTTGGTTGAATTACAACTATTGGGAGAACTTTCTCACTCCTACAGACTATAACGTTTCACCCTATGTTTATTCCCATTGCTTGGGGTGAATTCATTTCCCCTTAGATTGTGATTTCATTTCCCAGGTCGAATTCAAATTTGTCTAGCTGTTTTTTCCCTTCCCTTGACAGTAATTTCATTGCTTGGGGTGAATTCCTTCCTCCCTGGGCTATAATTTCATTCCCTGGATTGAATTCAAATATGCCTAGTCATTTTATTCCTTACCTGGATTGTAATTTCATTTCCTGGAACAAATCCCTTCCTCCCTGGGTCATTTTCTCTCACCCATAGGTCGTACGATGGCCATATAGGTCATACATGCCTTGTTTGGGATGTATCTCTCTCCTTGGGGTCAAACAAGTGATTGATTGACATTCAATTAGAGTCGTATGCACTCAAATTTGGGTTTCTTATTGTTTGGTGGTGAGTGGATATCCCAAATAATTCAAATTGATTCATTCAATAGTTTCTAGAAGGATGGAATTAAATTATAGAGTGATGTTTTGTTAAAAATGGTAAACTTGCATTGTAATTACTCCATCCATAGCATCCTGTGTTAAGTTACAACTTGTAGCTAATACTTATATGTTAATTTAATTGGCAGATAGTGTTATCATTGTCCAATGATGCATCAGATACATTGCATCGTAAAGACAACGCCTGAACATATATAAACACTTTCATTTTATTTATTTGTCCTCTGAGAGAAGATAAATGGGAGGAGTGTGATGTATGGTGCATGAGAGAAGTCCAGTTAAATTAGTAGCAATTAAAAATGTTCTAATATATTTTCATTGGAAAATGGATGGAAATAAAATTATTTAATTGGTGGTAGCATTGGGACGATTTTTTTTATTGTTTCCAAACTTGAAGAGTGAGTTACTATTCAATTATTTCTCTACATTTTAATGTATATACATCACCATTGGGTAAAAATTTCATTGGGGACAATGTTCTCTTCTTATTATTGTTGGAGTATTTATGACTAGTGGTATCTACTTTAAATTTCATTCAAAGTAGTTTTGATGGTTGGTATTTGGATACTATTGTTCAAAAGCAATAACATATACATGTTCCCATTTCCTTGTATTTGGTCAAGAAACCATTGAGACATGCATTTATGTGGGTAAGAGTGCT
Organism: Picea mariana; assembly: GCA_032191745.1. Classification (NCBI taxonomy): domain Eukaryota; kingdom Viridiplantae; phylum Streptophyta; class Pinopsida; order Pinales; family Pinaceae; genus Picea; species Picea mariana. The sequence continues at coordinate 39,860 of JASDQU010308972.1, read as the reverse complement.
CATTGTGATATTTTTGTTTGATTGAACTGTAGACATAGATGCTCCTTCATTTGCTTGATGATAATCTTGAGTATTGGGTAGAGTATACAAAAGATAGAGTACATACCATTTAATTAGCAGTCCATATGAAGGAGTTATTTGGTGTTTTAAATAACTAAATTTTATTTAAGAAACAATATGTTATTGGTTGGAATATTGCACAAAAAAATACAATTCTCTTTTGGCATTGACTGAGTGCGATTTTTTCCCACTAGTAGTATTTGTTTTGGCATTCCAAAGCCAACAAACCAAACCATCCTTACATGTTTGTTGTATAATAGTGACCAGAGAAACTTAAAAGAGAATTTTGCACTCATAATTACATTGAGCTCAAAAGCTTTGGAAATCAATTTTGGAAACATATCACTGAACATATTACAGATTTAGAGACTTGACATTGGTTGGTTCACTGAGAAAAGAGAATTTCCATTGCATTGTCATCTTGTATCTTGTGTGTAGGTCACATGAGAAAGGATCTATATAATCATTCCAAAATAGAGGATTCACTTAGACTAGAGGCCTATTTTTCAGATGGAAGATAGATTTAGTGTTGCACACATAATTTATTCAAGAAAATAATCCCTGTAGCCATTCTCAAGACTAGTAATAGAGATTAGAAACAAAATTTCCTACTAGCTAGAATGGTGGTAGCTTATCCCTGAAGAGAGAGAGAGATGTGTTTCCTACGCTCATTCGCAAGAAGTTGATTACAAAGACAATAAAAGAAATTTTAACATAAATAATCAATGATAAAACCATAAACATCCAAAACCCTAACCCCAAAAGATGAAATTCCAAAAGGTTTATGGGCCCCGATGTGGTTAGTTGATATGTCAATTTCTCAGGGGCATAATGTTTGTGTATGATATTCATTTGGGGCACTCCTTAGTCCATTAGAAAGGTCTATTCAATAAGTACCCATTCCAAACAACACATTATTTTCCTTACACTACAAACTGGGTGATACCATGCCAAAACAATGTTGCTTAGGGCCTCAAACTGACCCCAGAAGTTTGGGACCCAAAAAACTATAGAAAAACTACCAAGATGTGGAACCATTTTGAATTAGTGGAAAAAGTGGGTGGCCACCAATATCCACCTAGATCATTCCTCTCCCATTAGGAATAAATGGTCCCCATTGCATCAATTTCCTCTATCATATGGGGAAACTTATGCTAAATTTGACTCTTGGTGAGCCACTTTCCCTGGTGAAGAAGTTGCCATGTTTTGATGACCTGATAGAGTTGGATGTTCTATTGGTGGGTGCCTTTTTTCTTGGTGTCCATGATATGAACAAATACCACATGTTTAATGCAGTCATAATTGAGTTCTGTAGGGGCCAAGTTCTTAGCCATGTTCAAAGTATCCAGGAGAGGTGGAAAATATGGTCGAGGTAGTTCCACATTAAATATCGGGTGCAAGCCAAGGAAAGGGGGGATACTTAATTAAAAATAATTATCACCCATAGCCTTGGTGATGGTGTAACACTCATATCAGAGTGGGTAGAGCTTCTGATGGGGTCCTGTGAGGTGTTGTTTCGGCAAATAAAACCATACCTTATCTCCTACTTGAAACTTGTGTGGTACTTGATGTTGATATTGGAACTACTTGCACTTGGCATTGGCTTTCTGCAAAGTATAATAAAATTGTTATTGAATATGTTGTTTTTTTTTTAGAAAATTTGGTTTCTCAATCATCCTCTCTCTAAGCATGGGAGGAATCCTTCTGTGCAGCTACAACAGGCAGAGCTACGTCAATGGGAGTCAATGGCTAGAACCCCAAAAACACTTGAAAAGGGTTGTGGTCAATAGAGTTGTGGAGGGATCTATAGTAGATATGGTGAACATAAGGAAGGCTCTCATCTCGTGTGTGTGGATGTTAGGAATTGTACATCCTTGGGCTATGAACAATCAATATCTCGTTGACTACATTTTTTTGTCCATCAGTCCGTGGGTTGAAGGAAGTTGATTTGGTCAACTTGGTGTCCATGATTGACCATAGGATGGACCAAAATGAACTCATGAACCTATTGTATTGATGTGAAATAATGGTCCATGGGAGCCCAAAATGAATCCAAACATGCTCAAAGAAGAGCTTAGTAGTGGCCTTGACCGTGATAATATTCTTGTAAGGTGTCAAAACTACCATATTAAATAATCGATTAATGACCATTGAAAAATGGTCATTACCATGCTTGGTTGAAGGTAGGATGAACATGTAATCCACGAAGATGGACTCCCAAGGCCTATAAAGGGTAGGAAGAGGGGTGTATAGCCCTTGTTTCTTATTGGAGGGTTTGGAAATGGCATAGGTAGTGAAGGATATGATATACTTGCTGACACCTTGTCAAAGCTTCGACCAATAAAAATGATTTTTCAATACTGCCATTGCTTTTTCCATGCCAAATTGTCCTGCCACCCAACTTTAATGAGATTCCCAAATCAACTTTGCATACTTGCTTGAAGGAACATAGGGATGGCTTAGATGGCATAACAGTCCATTTTGGAGATGAAATTTTGGAACTGGTTTTATTGCGCTCAATTTCTGATAGATAGCAGGAAAGTTAGATTCATTGTTGTATAATTGTTTCCATCTAGAGGTATCATTCCTATAGGAGTTAAGAATTGCGGTTAGCGCCACAATCGGGGGTCGAACAAGGTAGTCTGCAACATTTTTGGTGCTTTCCTTTTTGTACTTGATGTTCAAGTGGAATTTTTTCAAGTACATGAACCACTTTTGATGGTGTTCATTATGTAAATTTCCTTGTGTCTGCATGAATTCCAAAGAAATGTGATCAATGTGGAGGATTATTTCCTTTCCTGGAATGTAATGCTTCCACTATCGACATGCATGTACAATGGAGTACATATCTTTGTCATAGGTGGGGTATCTACGAACAATTTTAGATATTTTTTCACTGTGATAGGCCACTAGATGCCCATGTTGAGTGAGGGCTACACCGATAGAATAATATGAAGAATTTGTCTCACTCTCAAATAGATATTGCAGGTCTGGAAGAGTAAGGATTGGTGTTGATTAGAGGAGAAATTTCAAATCCTTGAATTCTTTCTGTTGCGACACATCCCAAACAAAATTGGCCTTGGGTCCACCATTGGTCACCTAGATTAGGGCCCAAGCGATATGAGAGAACCCCAACACAAACCTACAATAGAAGTTGGTGAGGCCCAAGAAGCTACAGATCTCGGTCAATGTCTTCAAGGCCGACCAATCACGAATGAGTTGGATCTTGGCTAGATCCACATGCACACCTTTCTCATCCACGATGTATCCTAAATATTGAATTCTCTACATGCCAAAGGATCACTTTTCTGAAATGGAATATAACTTTTGTTGTCGCATGGTGCCCAAGACCTGCTAAATGTGCTTCAAATGTTCCTCCCAAGTTTTGTTGAAGATGAGGATGTAATCTAGATATACAACCACAAATGAATTTGTGAATGGTTGAAATATATCATCCATCATTTGTATGAATGTGGTCAGAGTATTATTCAAGCCAAAAGGCATGACCAACCACTAGAAGAGACCTCATTTAGACTTGAAAGATGTCTTCCATACATCAATTTTCTCAATAGACACTTGGTGGCATCCTGATTTTAGATCAATATTACTGAAACATTTGGTTCCCTTGATCTTATCTAGAATATCATCAATCTGGGGGATTGGGTATCAATTCGTGACTGTGATATTTTCGACTGTGATATTTTCCAGGGCTATGTAATTAATACAAAGTCACCATGTATTTTCCTTCTTCTATACTAGAACAATTGGGCTCCCATAAGGTGAGGATCTTGGTCTAATGTGGCCCTTTAGAATTAACTCTTGGATCTGACATTTTATTTATTCATTCTCCATAATAGAGTGCCTATATATAGGGCTATTAAGAGGAGGATCATCGGGTGTCAAATCAATTGATTTATTTACCTGACAATGCAAATGCACCCTAGTAGGTGAGACAAAGATGTCTTTGTGTTATTATACTATCTTTTCCACTTACTTATGTTGTGTATGGATACATCGTGGATAGGTTTTTGTGGTTGCAGTGATATTTCGTTCACCTTTCAATCAGACCATAAAGAGGACAAATCTCTCAGTCGAATAGATCACCTTTCTGCAATGATTCATGGACAGAAAAGAGACCGTAGTATTTGGGAATGCCTTTGGTACCCTGTAGAGTTTACCTCCCTAAGTAATAATGACACTACGGGGCCTAGATTTGTAAACAACATGAAACTTCCACATATATAGTTCTCCTAAAATAACATCACAAACTCAAGTGCAGAAACATCACGAAATACCTCATCTTTGAAGGGCTTGATGTCATAGTGTAGTTGACATTGTTGTATGACGTGAATGTATCATCCTTGGCTAGGCCAACTAATGGTGTATGGTTGAGGGTGCAACTTTGTTGTTAGCTTCAACCTATTGATGACCTCTGTTGATATTAGGTTCTTCTAGCTATCGTTGTAAAAAATGAAATGGAGTGGTGTCTCCTTTACCCACATCTGTGAGTGGAAGAGACACTCCCCTTCTTCAGTTTCCTTTGGTTCCTATGGTTGGATCTTTGTGGTAGTGATGGTGACACTGGGTTCCACGTCAATGAGCAATTTTCCCTTATCCAATTCTAAATTAGAGTTTGAGTCGGCATCCAACTATGGGATTTCATCTCATCCTTCAATGAATTTTTGGAGAAAAATTAATCAATGTTGTTCCAAGGTATTTTTTGGAACTCGCACCATGTTTCTCACAATAATTTTCCCAACAATAGCTGACATAGGGAAGGTCTTTAAGGCGAAGGTGATTTTTCGATTGTTGGAAAAATTTTGGATAGAGAAAAAACCCTCTAGAATACTTAACCATTTTTCCAAAGTGTTGGCATCTATATAGCCTTTAAATAAAGGAATATCAAAGTTAACTTGAACCTTGAAGGATGTCTCACCTCCAAAGTGAATGTTGGTTGAAGGTGCCTTCATTTCTATTGGAAGTTATTGAAGGATCTGGGAGAAATTATCCATCATCTCGTTCCTTTTTTGTCCAAGGGATTCCTTGAGAAATAGTTTGATAAGATCTCCTTCTCCTTTTTCTCTCTTTTCTTCTGCCATGGGAGGTTGCTTGGCCAATGAGAATGTTCTTCCCCAAGCTCAAACAGTTCAATACCCAATTCCCGATAGCCTGACCTTATTGGGGACATGCACAAAGAAACAACAAAGAGCATATTTCTATGATACCACTGATATATATTATGTTGATAATGAAATGAAGGAAAAGATATAACAAGGAAACACAAAAATCTATTGCAAGAAACAAAGTAATATAGTTGAAATCATATTCTATTAATGAATGGAATACAAAAAAATATAAAATGAAAATAACCCATAGTAGCTAGAACGGTGGTAGCTTATCCCTAAAGAGAGAGATATGTTGGCTACAATCATTCACAAGATACAAAGAGGATGAAAAGGAATTTTAACATAAAGTATCAATGAGAAAACCCTAAACATCCAAAACCCTAACCCCAAAAGATGAAATTCCAAAAGGTTCATGGGCCCTGATGTGGTTAGTTGATACATCAACTTATCGGGGCATAAATTTTGCATACAATATTCATTTGGGGCACTTGATATCCTGTCATAAATGTCTAGCCAATAATTACACACTTCAAATGGCCTAATATTTTCCTTTGGCTACATACTGGGTGCTACCGCACCAAAATAATGTCGTTTAGGGCCTCATAATGACCCTAGAAGTTTGGGACTAAAAACAATATAGAAAAAATACCAAGATGTGGAACCATTCTAAATTAGTGGAACAAGTGGGTGGCCACCAATGTCCACCTAGATCAACAGATCACATGGGGAGTGAAAAAGTATTTGAGAAATTTCATGGAAAACATTTTAACAATAGTTATATCATTGCATTATATGACCACCAAAGAGAATGTTTTCTAGTGGGGAAATCCACAACAATGGTCCTGCAAAAGAATTGAAAATGAAGATCAATGATGCACCATTTCTATCCATACCTAATTTGTAGTTTCCATTTGGACTAGATACATATGTGATCAATTATGCTTTAGGGAAATGCTTATGTAAGGATCAAGATCGATATGTTATCATTTAAAATTGTTTCATTGAGTAATTTTGGACTACTCCACATATGAAAAAGAGCTCTTTAGTATTGTGTAAGCAATGAAGAAGTGGATGTTCTATATTCACTAGAAATAACATGGTTACGCCAGAAGACCACCTATATGCAATAGGTGTGGCCTTATTGAATGAAGGTGTGGAACATGAAGATGTTGTGATGAGGATATTAGCCATGTATCTTGATGAAGATGCCTAGAGATGGTTCACAGGACTACCTGATAATCATCTGGCATCTTATGAAGATTTCTCTAAATTACTTACAAGTAGATGGTCAACAAAGAAAGACAACATAATGTTATTGGAACAGTTCAATAAAATCAATAAAAAGAAAAATGAAATAGTGAAAGAGTTTGATACAATCTTTGATAAAATATATGATCATATCTCGACTGACCTACGTACACCGACAATAGTCGTTCATGTTCTCTACATGAATGCATTTGAAGGACAATTTTCTTTTATCCTTAAGGATAAAGCACCTAATACTTTGGAAAAGGCCAAGGAATATAGTACACAGATCGAGGAAAATATCATAAACTCGAGGATTGAACCCTTTTAGTTTCCTCATGACAAAGTGGAAGAAAAAACAAAGAATGCAACAAACACTACAGTAAACTAATTAATTAATCGATTACTTAAACTTTCCAAGGTATATCATTTGTGGGCTATGCATCTCTTTTCCAGTGCCCCTTATTGAATTCAACATGGAAAGGTATGCAAACCAAGGTAGAGTGTATGTGGGATATGGATTTACTGTTTACTGTCCCTTATTGTCTTCAACTTGGTGACACATGCAAATTAAATGGCTAATAAAGGGTTTGGAAATAATATGCCTTAAAAACAAAAAGAGAAAATAGATGTGGCTAGCACTCAACAAAGGAGCCCATAAATGCGACAATACGAGCCCTTGTATGTCATGAAACCTCATACCTAGAAGTCTAACCCAATCCACCTCACATACACTACATTACTTAGAGATATTTCTCCTTGGGAACATCCCCTACTTGAGGAATTGGTTTATAGGGCACTATGACACCCCTCCCATATCTAAATTTGGCAAATTGTATAAGTTCTTTGAAAATTTGTTTATTTTGAAAAGGGGGGATTTGATGCACATGTTTCGGTGGTTATTTTATTATATATGGCTTACTTGGCATGATATTGTGACTTTTGTACCCTTGGAGGGTGTACATGTTTGTCTTTGCAGGTCCTTGACATGTTAAACCTTGATCATGCAACGACACTTGAACCTTCATTTGGGGAATGAATCCCATAGGTTGGATGATTTTCCCCCTTCTCTTTGGACACATGGGTGATGAATGTTTCCTTTGGAGGCTTGAGAGGAGACATTGGAGAAGGAGACTAGCCCTCCCTTTTCCCAACATTTTTCCTTGGAGGCTCAAAACAACACATCCTAGGGCGTGATGTCATACTTGGAGGGCTAGGGTTTTGGTGGTGTTGGATGGCTTCATGATGAATTGGTAAACCTTGATGAAGGAAGACTCTTGCACATGAATATATGGCCTTTGGAGTCCCAACATCTCCCTTAAGAACCTGAACGTCTTGCTTCTTATGAAAAAACGTCACCCCTAGGGGGTATGATGTCATATTTTAGGGTTTTCTTCTTTCATAAATTTAAATTCTAATTTGTAAAGGGTAAAATTGAGGAGGTAGGCCTCACTAATTCTTGTTTTACCCTAATTACGTGGACAAATTGGTTTTACAAGGTCTTGTATAAATAAATTCCTTGTCACTTTTATTTTAGACATATCACACTTGAGAATTACATATTGATTGGCTGAAATTTTCTCCCTACTTGAGAAATTCATACTTTCTCTCTCTTATGAAATTTTGGATGCCACCACTTGTATATTGGAGTAATACGCTAGGTGTTATCTCTTGTATGTGTTGTTCTTTCTTATGTGATGGAATATTCTTGGTAATGAAGTGTTTATCATGCTATCTCTTGGACTAGGTAAGGAATTTATGATATGTGTTGTTCCTTTCTTGGTTGAAAGGTCAATTTTGTTAAACTTTTGGAGTATAAGTGTATACACTCTCCACCAATATCTATCATTGTTTTCATTTAATAAGCTATTGAAAATGTTTCTAGGAGGAATAAAAAGGATTACACTCTCCTAGATTTACCTTGCTAGTTGTTTTTTCTCCAGGGAGTAAAAAGGATTACACCCATAGAGAGGTAACACAACTAGATATTACAACAAGATACGCCATAACCCAATCGATAAGGCACTAATATAATTTGGATTGGAGATATAACATCATTGCATTGGTATACACGAATTGTTGAGATATTGCAATTGTCTAAGTTGAAATTGATTTCACTTGTTATAAGCATCAGTGTTCCCTAAGGACATCTTGCTTAGCCTAGTAATTCTATTGCTGTTATAAACTAATTTCTATAGCCATTAGGGATGCTGAAAACTCATTCTTTAATCATCTTTTACTTCTCTTTATACTACTGAAAATTGCAAGTAATTGGTGTCAATTATTTTCCTTGTCAAAAACTTTCATTTGGGTGCTTTGCTTGTGACTTTTAGTGGCTAGAACTTGATTATGTAGCCTATTTTTTCTACAGACACAATAATTCCCTAATATACTATTGATAAAATATTTTTTCAGCTCTATTTTTCCATCAAAACTTGTGTTTAATTATTGGGATATTATCTACATGTTTAGGGCTTGATTACCCAATAATTATTTGATGTTTTGGATTGTTAATTTTGTAGATAGTGAAATATTATTTGCTGATATATATATATTTACATACTGCTGCAATTTGGGACAACAAGGATTATTTCTTGATTACCTTTTATATAAGGCTTAGTTTATGATCATTTGTCTTGTTCCGGGCAGGGTTAAGATTGTTTTGCAGGTACAAAACACTTGGAAACCATCTACCATTTCACAAGACTCTTTTACAAGCCATTATTCACCTCCAAGATTGACCTATAGTGGTTTCTCTTATCATCACTTCAATTTCCATCTCAATGCCACCTAGGGTAACTAGGATCCCCCCCTTGTGGTGACTTCATCATCACTAAAGCAAGGGGAGTGTCTATCTAAGGTGGAAATGGGTAGGTACTCCCATATTTTTCACACTTCCATGGATTTGGTTGGGATTTTACCAATGTATAGATTGTGCGATAAAATTTTGGTAGCATTGCTGGGGAGGATTTTCAATCGTCTTTTGATCCCTAACGACACTTTGACAAGATTTGATCCCAAAAAATTTATCCATAGCTTTCCTAGTGACTCCATTTGATGGAATTTCCCTTTCCATTCTTGATGAGCCTTCCATAAAGATCATCCAGTGACTCCACCATCCCAGAACCCACCATCATTTCCTTCGAGAAGATTCAAACCTTCTAAAGTTAACCGAAGAAGGCCTGCTCATAATTCCCCTATTGTCAAAACCTTGTTCCAAGGTTCCACATAATGGCTCACTCTTGGTGTAAAAACCTTTTTCAAACCATTGAACTTGGCCTCCATAGCTGGGTACACCATTACCATGCCTAAAGAGACTCATAAATGGTTGCATAAACTGACTGGAAATAATGTGGTTACACTATAATACCACCTATATGCAATAGGTGTGGCCTTGCTGAATGAAGGTGTGGAACATGAAGATGTTGCAATGAGGCTATTAGCCATATCTCTTGATGAATATGCCCAGAGATGGTTCAAAGGACTACCTGATAATCATCTGGCATCTTATGAAAATTTCTCTAAATCACTTACAAGCAGATGGTCAACAAAGAAAGATAGTGGAATGTTATTAGCACAATTCAATAAAATCAAGAAAAAGGAAAATGGAACAGTGAAAGATTTTGATACAGTATTTGATAAACTGTATAATCAGATCTTGACTTACCTAGATCCACCAACAACAATTTTTCATGTTCTCTACATAAATGTATTTGAAGGACAACTCGCTTGTATCCTTAAGGATAAAGATCCTAATACTTTGGAAAAGGATAAGGAATAGTACATAGATTGAGGAAAATCTCATGAGCTCAATGATTGAGCCCTTTCAGTTTCCTCATGCCAAGGTGGAAGAAAAATAAAATACTACAACAAACATTGCACCGGACCCAATCACTCTCCTAGTTCATAAGTTTGGTCATATGAATACTCAATTAATCCAAAGTCAGAACTAGATTATGAATAGGTTGAAAACATTGGAAAGAAATCAGTCTTCTCCAAAACATTGGTTTTTTAGAAAACTAAAAATATGTTGGAAGGAGAGGCCTTAACATGATGCAAAGGATCCTGACACATTGAATCCAATTGGGATGGTCAATACAAAAGAATTTCCATGGTGATTTCATTGTAATGAAGCACATTAGGAAAATGATTTCCCAAGACAATCAAAGGAATAAGGCTCTGCAGACCAGACAAACTTCATTGATACAATGTTTTATCTTCAATGTGATGAGTATGTGTAGATTACAACATAGAAACTTGAGGAGGTTAGGAAAAGGGATTCCAGAAATGGGCGGATCAGAGAACTAAATCAGCTATATGAGAATACTAAAAATGTGTTGAGAAAGAAATAAATTTTTACATATGCAAGATGAAATAGAGTTCTATTTCCTCCACCATCAACTATAGTGCCTTCACTACAATAAAAACATGATCCACCTCCACCTCCTCCACTTTCGATGCATAACCTACTCCCAAAATCCATGCCAACCAATGAAAAAATTTAATTAAATATAGGTGTGTCATCCATGATGGCGGAGATGAATATGTAAGTGCTTGTAGTTGAGATGTGCAAGATCCCATCTATAAGAAGATAAGTTCTAAAATCGTTGAAGGTACCAGATGATGCAAAATATCCTCTTGTAATTCTAAACATTGTGCATCATGGAAAACAAAGAGATGAAAACCATGCTTTTTTCTATCTTTTGTTGGGTGTGAATGGTCTCTGATTGAATAACTACATGTTGGATTCCAAAGATTCAACAAATGTGATGTCTTTGAAATTTATGTAACAACTCGGTTTGAAGACAACCCACATTGACTAAAAGAAGATGAAATTATATTTTCTCATAGAATATGTAGAGGTGTATTTACATGATTTCCCTCATATCATCTTGATTATGAATATAATAGTGATTGATGTTCTGGATGCTAAGGGCATACTTTTGTCAAGAAATTGGGTTTCCTCCCTAGGAGGTTTCCTTAGCATATACTTACTCATGCACATATTCCCATGGGGAATGACACATTTGAGATTCTGTACAGAATACATGTAGTCAAGAAGCATGTGATGGATCTAAATCTCCTCGATTATCACAATGATTGTGAGTTAGATGTGCCTCAAGAAATCATTGAGTATGACCCTAGGGATTTTCCTTTTGTACAATAAGATTGCATAGATACACTACTTCAAAGGACAGACAAGTACATAGAGACTCTTGCGAAATTCCAAAGAAAATAACTAGGATCCATAAAAATACTCAAAAAAGATGACGCTAAGAAAGATAGAGAGCGAGAACAAGATATCAAAGATATGGTCAATGAAGAAACACCATCACAACCTTACATTGAAAACATACCTTACATCAAATTCAGTGAAGGGATCCTTGCACTTATGTGGAATAATAAGAGAGGAAATCCCAAGTATGATTAAAGGAACAATGTTTTATGGCTTGGGCCTTACATCATCAAGAAGAATTCGGAGAAAGAAAAATACCTTTTTTTCTGCCATGGATGGGAGAAATATGCCATTACCGATTGATGGTTCTCTTCTCAGAACCTACATCCAAGGAACCTAACTTATTCAGGGCCCATGATATGGATTTATGAGTGGAACGAAAGGAATGACATACTGAATACAATAACACAAAGATATGGAGAATAACAAAAGATATCCAGTGAGCAACAACTTCTATAAAATAAATAAAGTAGGTTGAAACTGTAAAACTGTAGAACTGAAAACAACTTTCTCGAATGGTGGTAGCTATCTCTGAGAAGAGATTTGGCTGATATGCGCATCCATCTGAGAAGAATGATTACAATGAGGCTCTAAAGGCCTTTTTAACATTACTCATGAATGCCAAAACATAGACATCCAAAAAACTAACCCTGGGAGATGAAACACCAAAATTTATGTGGGCCCCAATGGGTAAGTTGGTACCTCAACTTATTGGGTTCGCAACTTTTGCATACAACCTTCGTTTTAGGCGCATGATAGAGTGTTGGAATAGTCTTTTTGAGAAATACACATTATTCCATCAAAATATGACTCTGCTTATAGTTTGACTGATGCAAGCCAAAAAAACATTGTTTAGGGCCCCAAAACGGCCTTGGAAGTACAAAACGATGTACTGACATGGAAAATTCCAAAATAAGTCAGTTGGATTAGGTGAGAAACCACCAATCTCCACCTGCAAGCTGTGTAGGGATTCAAAAAACCTCTAAAGTGTAGAACCCACAATTACAAATCATTACAGAAGAACGTGTTGAACTAACAACTGTCAATAGGATCCAATTGGAATAGGTAGGTGGCCACCAATATCCACCCGGATTAGTCCTCCCCCTTAGGAAGAAATGGTCTCCATTGCGTTGAGTTCCCCCATCATGTGAGGAAAATTCTACTCAATTTGGCCCTTACTGAGCTACTTTCCTTGGTGTAGGAGGTGCCCTTCCTTGACAACCTGATAAAGTTGGATCCTCTGCTAGTGAGTGTCCTTGAAATGTGTTTCCACTATATTATCAGTGGATGGATGTGCCACGCAGTCAAGGTTGATCTTTGTTGGTGTCAATTGTTCTTCGATCTTTGAGGTGTCCAATAATGGTGGAAAATATGGCCAAAGGAGGTCCACCTTAAACATTGGGTGCAATCCAAGGAAGGGTGGAGTGTTGAGCTCAAAATTATTTCTAGCCACAACCTTGGTGATAGTGTAAGGCCCATAGAAAAGTGGGTGGAGCTTCCGATGGGGCCTTGTAAGGCACTATTTCTACAAATATAACCATACCTTGTCTCCCACCTAAAACTGGTGCGATACCTGGTGTTGATCATGGCGCTAATTGTACTTATCATTGGATTTCTAAAAAATATCATGGACTTGTTGGTGGATGTGCTGAATCTGATCAATGAATCTAGTGGCTTTTTCTGCCTTAGACTGAACATGGGAAGATTCGACATGTGTGATTGAAAGAGGTAGTGCAACATCAATGGGACCCAAGGGTTGTCATCCCAAGCCCACTTGAAATGGGCTATGGTCAGTGGAGCTATGGAGATCCTTGTTGTAGTTGTGTTGAACATAAGGAAGAATCCCATCCCATGTGCATGGATGATTAGAGTTGTACATGGGTAGGATGTGCACAATCATCCGATTGACGACCTTTGTCTAGCCATCAGTTTGGGGGTGGAAAGCAGTGGATTTAGTGAGATTGGTGTCCAACAATGGCTAGAGACTTGACTAAAATGTGTTGAGGAACATGGTGTCTTGATCTAAGGTGATGGTCTATGGTATCCCAAAATGGACCCATACCCGTTCAAAGAAGAGCTTGGCAGTATCTGCCACTATGATGCTCTTCTTTCAGGCTATGATAATGGCCATATTTGAAAACCAATCAACCACCAAAAATACACAATAATTTTCATGCTTGGTGGATGGAAGGCCAGACATGAAATCCATAGAGATGGATTCTCAAGCCCTCTCAGGAGTAGGAAGAGGGGTGTATAAGCCTTGCTTCTTGATGGTTTGCTTGGAAATGTCATAGGTACTGCAAGATCTGATATACTTGCTAACATATTGTCGAAGTTTTGTCCAATAAAAATGGTTTTGTAGAATGACCACATTTTTCTCCACCCCAAAATTTCCTGCCATCCGACTGTACTGAGCCTCCTAAATAATCTTTGCGCACTCACTTGTGGGAACACACAGAGGTGTTCCAGATGGCATAAAATTCCAACTCGGATGTGAAAATTAGTGGCATTCACTCATGTACCCAAGATATGATAGGTGGTGGAGAAGTCAGGGTCATGCTGATAAAGTTGGGGCCACTTAGATGCCTCATGGCCACACAAATGGATAACTGTGGTGAGTGCAGCAATGGGAGGGAGACAGAGGCAGTAAATGACACTATTTGTGATCCTTGTTTTATACTTGATGTTGAGATGGAACTATTTTATGTATGTGAACTACTTTTGATGGTAGTCGTTTTGCAACTTCCCATGTGTCTGTATGAACTATAGAGGCTTGTGATTAGTGTGGATGATTGTCTCCTTTCCCGAAATGTAATTCTTCCATTGACAACAGGCTTGCACAATGGAATACATTTATTTGTCATAGGTGGGGTATTTCTGGACAGTATCTGAGAGTGTCTCACTATGGTATGCTATTGGATGACCATGTTGAGTGAGAACTGCACTTACATCATAGTCGGAGGCATCAGTCTCAATCTCGAATGATTGTTGCAGATCAGGTAAGGAGAGTAATGGATTTGAGCACAAGTGATGCTTCAATCATAAAATGCTTTTTGTTGTGCCTGCTCCCATGAGAAATTTTCCTTGCCATCGCCCTTGGTTACTTGGATGAGGGCCTATGCAATATGGGATAATCCCAACACGAAATGTTGGTAGAAGTTGGCAAGTCCCAAGAAGCTCTGAAGCTCAGTTAGTGTGGTTGGGGTTGGCCAGTCACGAATGACTTGGATTTTAGCTAGATCCACATGTACCCCATGTTCATCAACAATGTATCCCAAGTATTGGAACATATTCATACCAAAGGAGAATTTTTTGAAGTTGGCATATAGATTGTTCTACCGGAGAGTGCCTAAAACTTGTTGAATATGCTGCATGTGCTCCTCCCAAGTTTCATTGAAGATGAGGATGTCATCCAGATATACCACCACAAAAGAGTTGGTGAAGGGTATCAATACATCATCCATCAATCTCATGAAAGTTGATGGTGCATTTGTTAATCCAAAGGGCATGACCAACCATTCGAAGAGACCTTCTTTAGATTTGAAAGTTTTCTTCCATACATCGGTTGGTTCAATGGAAACCTGGTGGTAGCGAGACTTTAGGTCAATCTCAGTGAATAAATTCCCCCCCTTGAGTTGGTCAAAAAGGTCATCAATTCAGGGAATTGGGTACCGGTTCCAGACTATGATTTTGTTTAATGCTATGTAATCAATGTAGAATTGTGAGGTCCCATATTTCTTCTACACCAGCATAATCAGACTTCCATAAGGGGAGGAGTTGGGTCGGATGTGCCCCTTTCAAATAAACTCTTATATATGCCACTTGATTTCATCATTTTCCATCGTCGAGGAATGATATATTGGTCCATTAGGAAGTGGTGCACCGAGGGGTAGATCAATTGGATGCTTGACTTGGAAATGCATCGATACCCCAGTGGGTGAGGAGAAGATGTCTCTGTACTCTTCCACGATCTCATCCACTTTCTTCTACTACAAAGAGAGGCTCTATGTATAGGTCACAGATGTGGCGATGACCTTTTTCTTACTGCGAGCACAAATCACAAAGAAGACAAACTTCTAATTATGTGAAATGACCTTACTTCATTGCTTAGCATAGATTAAATAAATAATGATAGGCGGTACTACCTCTGGTATCTTGTACAATTGTCTACCCAAAGTAATAATAACACTGTGGGGTCTAGACTCATACACGACATGTCATTTCCACAAATATGGATAGCCTAAAATAATATCACAAAATTCAAGGGGGAAAATATCACACAATACCTCATCTTTGAAGGGATTGATGTTGTAGGGAAGACGACACTATTGGCTAACGCGGAGATCTTGTACTTGGTGAAGCCAGCTAATGGTGAAGGCATGTGGGTGTGGTGTTATCCAACCACTTAATGACCTCTACTGAAATCATGTTCTTTTGACTGCTGCTATCGACAATGAAATGCAGTGGATTCCCCTTTACCCACATCTATGAGTGAAAGAGGCGTTCCCCTTCCTCTGGTTCTTCTGGTTCACTTGGTTCGACTTTGGTGGTAGCGACAATGGCACTGGGTTCGACATCGATGATTCTCTTCCCACTTTTAGGATTTGATTCAGAGTCATAATCTGCCTATGACTCGAAAGATTTCAGCTCGACCCCTAGTGACTACTTGGAGTGACTTTCTTTTGTGTTGTGCCAAGGGATTTTATGGTATTCACACCATTTTCTTGTGTCCTTCTTCAATTTCTCATTACCCTTCTTGGGTTGGGGCTTGGATTGGTTTTCCTAAGAGAGACCATCTTTGCTCTGTCCCTTTTTTTGTGGGTTGGGGCCACCTTTTCCCTGCTTCAGCTATGAGGAGTTTACAGATCCAAACTCTTGCCTCTTCTGCTTAAATTTTTTCTCGATCTTGAAAAAATATCTATAAGACACACCCAATGATGCGATGTATAGAAACTCCATTTTTGTTTTAATGCATCTATGAAAACATTCATGGTATTTGAGTACTAGATGTCACTCAGATTCTTTGATACCTAATTTTGTGCGCAGGGTATGGAAAATATTGGTGAAATCCGGTACTGTCTGGTCCCTTTCCTGGCACAGCGTGGTCCATCTTGTGTATTGGTCCTCGTAGCTTCCAACAGGGTAGTATTTTTCTTTAATGGCATATGTTTGGCATAGGCCCAGTTTTGAGGAAAACCATCACATGTAAGGCAGATGGGCATGCAGGAAAAGCAACACAAGTAAGAAAGATGCACATGTACGAAAATAAGCATGTGTAAGGTAGACACACGTTCAGGAAAAATAGCATGTGAAAGACATACGCACATGCAAAAGAAGAAATCATGTGAATCAGGCATGAAAGAAGACCTAGCCATGATAGGGTTATGGTTTTGGTAAGAAGATGAAATGGTTGGTAAGCCAAAATTATGTACAAGTAGGTACCTAGGAGGTCTAGATCGAGGTTTGAACATTGTTCAATAGTTGTTGTTTCTTAATGCTTAGGTTTGATGAGAGAGGACCAGAATGATTGTAAATCTAATATGGTTTGTAAGTTGTTGAGATGAGGAGGGGAAATAGGGTAGATATTAAGGGTTATATCACATGTTGAGGAGACTAGTGTGATCTAGTCCGCCTCATTGTAGGTCTTGATTTGTTTGATGGAGAGTTGTATTGCACGCGACGCTGTAGCTTTGGAAACACCATAATAGAAGAGAAGAGCAGCCAAATATTTGTGGATGTATCCTAGGAGGAGTGAACCATGGTAGATCATGTGTTATGCGATTTAATATTGTGTATTTCCTTTACTTTCAATGATTACATGTTAGACAAATGCGTGGATGACTAGTTAGATCTGCTATTTTACATGCATGAATAAGAATTAAAGGATATTCAATATAATATGAATGTTAAAGTAACAAATGAATATTACATAGGTTAATCCCAAATCCCCACTCATTCCCAGCCTGAAAGAACCTGAGTGTTGCAACCACCCATAAGAACTATCTCGGGTGAGACTGTGTAGTGCATTCTGTGCATTGTGTTGCCTTCTGGTTTACCAGGAGGGCCGATAGTTTTAGGGGGTTTTGTTGGAAACCATAGTATATTTGAACTTGGATCATCCCAAGAATGGTAGAAAGAGTGAAGTAACCAACAAATGGTTTTGTTTCCGGTTGGAACATAATGGGATTGAGTGAATGAAATATGTTGAAGAATCATGAAAAGAATGTCAAATTTGGTGAGAAAATGTTAAAAAGAATGAGAATATAAAAAGGGATGTTTAAACCGTGGAACCCAACGAAGGCAAAGATCAAGATCTGGTTGAAAACAAAGGAGCTGGAATTTGTGCAGAAAGATAAAAGAAATCCAAAGTTAACACCATGCAAATATTTGGACAACTACGTATTTAGCAACTTTCATGAAGTATTTTTCTATGATTTCCCACATGTGTTGTATGAGTGGATATTGAGGTTGAAAGAAAACTACCTGAAAAATAAGATTAGACAACTAGTGTGGAATTTTGTGGAGGTCGCGCAGTTACAAAAAGTTTACAATAAATTTATGCACACAATAGATTTTTGGTTAGACAACATTGTTGTAGGATTTATCACAGAATTTGCAATAGATATTGCGAAGTCTTACAGGGCAGCAGAGAAAGAGTTCATGAAGGGACCTAGAGGTAGGTATATCATATCAATGTATACTTCCATTAATATTTTACTGTATAACAAAGGTGTAATGAAAATGGCATAAGACAGCTAAACTTCCCTACATGCATGGGGGAAGCACTAACAAGAACCAAAGAAATGGAGGAAGAAATGGATAGAGGAAAGAAGGAGGAGATCTTGGACCTAATCATGATGGAGGAAGACCAGATCAAGCATACCATGAAAACAACTAGAAGAATGCATAGTGAAGCACCCTACCAATACAAGATGAACAATAAGAAGAGAGCCATATCCGTGAGGGAAGGCTTGGAAAGTGATGAAGAAGAGGTAGAGGATCTTCAGACTATGGAGCAGATTGAAGAAATCATGTGTGCAACATATGAAAGGAAGAGAAGAGTTCCAAGGGCAGGAATCGAAGGCATAACTATTATCCATATCAATGTCAGTGTGGAACCCATAAACCCATGTGTGACTAATACACCAAAAAGAACATCACCATTTAGAAAACCAAATTTCAATGGAATAAAAACAACAAGAAGTACATATACACAGGGAGAAACAATTGGGGGATCCAATTCATGGAGCATTATTCAAGGATCTACACCACACAGAGGTAGTATTCCAACACATTTTGCAATGTCAGGACATGATCCCACCATCAGGTTACCATAATTCAAGGGACAGACATCTGAGGACCCTGAGAAGCACTTGTTCATCTGTGAAAAGATCTAGGAAGCAAAGCAGATGATATATGAGGATACAAAAATTACGCAGTTAGCTATCAAACTAAGAGACCGTTCACTGGATTGGTACATGAGCTTAGCTACAAACAGTCCACCAGGAACAACTAGAATGATTATGGATATCAAGAAGATGCTGATAAATTAATTCTAGAAGCCTAGCTCAGAGGATCAGTACATGAATGAGATGCTAGAGATCAAACATAAACCAGGGGAATCTGCCTGGGAGATTGACCAGAGATTCAAATGATTGAAGGGAAATATGAAGTATGTCATGACATATATGCAACATAGAGATCTATTTGTGAATTCCCTTCTACCACACTTGAAATACCCTTTGAGACAACATAAGTTTCAAACTTAGGCAGAGGCTCTGTAGGAAGCCTTACAACTGGAAGAGAACCAATACCAGAATACAGATCCAGTAATAGAGGAACTGAAGGAGGACCTGAAGTGATCCAAGTGGATATTGGTGGCCACCCACCTATTCCACTTGGACCCACACCATTATTTCTTTCAGTTTTTCAGTTTCCTTAATTGTAGCACAATTTACTATTTTTAGCAGTTTTTCGGGTCCTGAACTTCTGGAGCCATTTTGAGGCCATAAACGATGTTTTTTGGGCATGAATGATCCGACAAAAATGAGCCAGTTTCAGATTGGATATTCACTATCAGTAGTGTAGTCCTCAGATAGATCTTTCTAATGATGTATCATGTGCGTCAACCGAAGATAGTATGCCAAATTTACGACCCCGGGAAATTGATGTACCAATTTACCCCAACGGGGCCCATATTCTGGCATTTCATCTCCTAGGGTTAGTTTTTTGGATGTTTAGGTTTTTCCATTGTCTCTCAATAATATATAGGCCTTTTATCCTCATTGTAACACAGAGTTCATAGGCCAGTAGCCGCCACATCTCTTCTCAGAGATAAGCTACCAACGCTCAAGCTATTTTATTTCCATTCTGTTTGTAAGCATATTTCAGTCATTTGTTGTTAATGAAATGAAGTTTTACTTCTGCTACATATCTCAGTTTATGTGTATTTCTGTATTTCATTGTGTTCCTACATAAATCCATATCAGTGGTATCATAGAAGTCTTCTCTTTCTTGATCCTTCTTTGCATGTCCCCAATGAGATCGAGGTATAAGGAGTTAGGGCTTGATCTGGTTCAACCGTTGCAACATCAGCCTCGCAAACCCCAATGGATGCCCATGGGGGAAGAAAAGAAAGATGAGAGAGAAGGATATCCTATCAAATTATTGCTTGAGGAGGCCCTTGAGAAACAAAGGAACACGATGATGGACAACTTTGCCCAGATCCTTCAACGACTGCCCATTGGCAGTGCATCTACATCCAACAGCCACTTTGGAGGCGCCACTCCTTTTAAGGTACAAGTAAAGTTTGACATTCCCATATTTGAGGGCCAAATAGATGAATATGGCATTGATAGATGTTTGAATCTGCTAGAAGGACATTTATCGGTTCATGACTTTTCTGACCAAGAAAGGATTATTTTTTCACTCCTTAAAGCCGCCCCCCATGTCAAGGACTGGTGAGAAACCTGTTGGGAGCAATAGAGTGAGGGGGAACCCTCTCTGTTCTCAGTCGAAACCACTTGGAATTATTTTCGAGACGCCATCAAGGAACAATATTATCCTGTGGGGAGCTATGAGGACAAATACATACAATGGATTACGCTGCGACAACAAAGAGACCAAGATGTGCATGTGCTGACGAATCTATTCCATACCCTACACACAAAGTTGGGTATCAAATATTCAGAGAAAAATTTGGTGTTAAAGTACCACAGTTGTCTTCATAGATACATTTAGGAGGAAATGGAGTTCCTCAACATCTCCTCGCTTGGTGCGACATATCGATATGTTGCCAAGATTGAGTAGAAGTTCAAACAAAAGAAGTGAGACTTTGGGTCTGTGAATTAGAAGCAAGGGAAAGGTACCCCCAAACCGTCGAACAAAGGAACAAACCAAGGAAGGGTAGCCCAGGATAACCGGCCAAAGCCGCAAGCAAAGAACAACATCATGAAGCCAAAAAAGGACATGGGGAAGTGGTGTGAGTTCCATAAGAGCTCCACTCACAAGACAAGTGAGTGTCGGGCCAAGAAGTCACTGGTAGTCGAGTTGAAGGCTTTTGAATCGGATGCAGGGTCCGACTTTGAATCAAAACCCAAGAAGGGGAATGACATGGGGAAGCATATTATTGATGCAGAACCCAATGCCATCGTTGCCACCCGGAAGATCCAGAAGAAGGAACCAGAAGATCTAGAGGAGGCAAAGTACCTCTTCCATTCCTAGTTGTGGGTAAAGGGTTCCCCATTGTAGTTCATTGTCGACAGCAGGAGCCAGAAGAACCTCATCTCAGTAGAGGTCGTGAAACAGATAGGCTTGTCGACCACAACACACCCACAACCATACACCATCGGGTGGCTGCATAAGGGACGGGATCTCTGTGTAAGCCAACAATGTCACCTTCCCTATAGCATCAAGCCCTTCACGGATGAGATATTATGTGACATTGCTCCTCTTGATGTTTCTGATGTATTATTAGGCCAACCATACTTTTGGATGCGACATGTTGTGTATGAGTCCAGGCCTCGTGCTCATATTATTACTTTGGGAAATAAGTTGTACATGATACCGAAAATAGCACCATCTACAACCATCTCTTTGGTTACTACAAAACAATGCAATAAGCTCATTGCAAAAACCAGGAAATTTGTTTTCTTGATGATCCACCCTTAGGGAAAGAAGAAGATTGCGGCCACGACCTCCAGACAGGGCCCCTCTGCATGATGGCAATAGATGGATAAGGTCATGGAGGAGTACGAGGACATATTCACCTCCCCTGCAGGGGTGCCTCTACACTGTCAGGTCAAGCACCCCATCGATTTGACCCCAGGTGCGTCGTTGCCCAATGGATCGATCTATCGGCACTCTGTTCTGGAGAATGACGAAATCAAGAGGCAGATTCAGGAGCTTTTGCAGAAAGGTCACATCCGACTGAGTTCATCGCCCTGTGGGAGACTGATCGTGCTAGTGTAGAAGAAGGATGGGAATTGGGGACTCTGCATTGACTATCGGGCACTGAACAAGATCACTGTCTAGAATAGGTACCCGATCCCACAAATTGATGACCTTCTGGACCAACTCAAGGGGCGAAATATTTTAGCAAGATCGACTTGAAGTTTGGGTATCACCGGGTACCAATCAAACCCTCTGATGTGTGGAAGACTGCCTTCAAATCCAAGGAGGGCCTTTTCAAATGGCTGATCATGCCTTTCGGGTTAACGAATGCCCCTGCAACCTTCATGAGACTAATGGATGACATCTTGCAACCATTCACCAACTCATTTGTAGTGGTGTACTTGGATGAAATTCTGATCTTCAACCAAACTTGGGAAGAGCACCTCCACAACATCTGACAAGTCCTCCAAACATTGCGGCAACACAAGTTGTGTGCCAATTTGGAGAAGTGGACTTTTGGCATTACCAAGGATTAGTATCTTGGATACATTATTGATGAGTGGGGGGTGCATGTGGATCCAACCAAGATCCAAGTTATTCAATATTGGCCATCCCCAACCACCCTAACAGAGCTCCGCAACTTTTTGGGTCTTGCCAATTTCTACCACAGGTTTGTGTTGGGATTCTCTCATATCACTTAGCCCTTAAGTCAAGTCACCAAGGGAGGAGAAAAAGAAAAATTATTTTGGTCTAAATCTCAATAGAAGGTGTTCGATGATTTGAAGCATCGTCTCTGCTCTGCACCAGTGCTCACATTACCAAAATTGCAACAACCATTTGAGATTGAGATACTCCGACTATGCTATTGGGGCAGTCCTTACTCAACAGGGGCATCCAGTGGCATATCACAGTAAGACACTTTTCGACACAGTCCCGAAGTATCCCACTTATGAAAAGGATATGTATTCCATTGTGAAGGCTTGTCGACAATGGAAGCATTACATTTTGGGAAAGGAAATGGTCATCCACACAGACCACTGACCCTTGCAGTTCATACAGACACAAGGGAAGTTGCAGAACAATTGCCATCAAAAGTGGTCCACATACCTGCAACAATTTCATTTGAACATTAAGTACAAGAAAGGAAGCACCAATAATGTTGCAGGCTGCCTCAGCCGACCCCCTATCATGGCGCTAACCACAGTGATCAACTCTTGTGGGCACGAGACTTCCGATTGGTCGCTTCTCTACAAAAGTGATACATAATTCGACCACACATACAATACGCTCTTGGAGGGTAAGCAAGTTCCTAATTTTCAACTCCAGGATGCCCTGCTATGTCACTTGGGACATATTTTTGTTCCTTCAAGTGAGTGTGCCAAGATGATTTGGGAGGTGCACTACAATCGGTTCGCTGGGCATTTCATGGTCGAGAAAACCATGGCAGTACTACAAAATTGTTTCTATTGTCCGAACCTTCGACAGGATGTCAGGAAGTACATCAAGTCCTGCACTGCTTGCGCCATTGCCAAACCGACCATAAAGAAGTAAGGCCTCTATACTCCATTCCCCACCCCTAGTCGACCTTGGAATCCATATCCATGGATTACATGTCGGGCCTTCCTTCTACTAAGCATGGAAATGAATGTGTTTTTGTGGTCGTCGACAGATTCTCAAAGATGTCCATTATGATGGCCTGCAAGAAGAATATCACAATAGAAGCCACTGCTAAACTCTTCTTTGAGTGAGTGTGGGTACACTTTGGGATCCCACAGTCTATCATCTCAGATCGGGACAGCATGTTCCTCAGTACATTTTGGTCCAGCCTCTAGTCGATACTGGACACCAAGCTCACCAAGTCCATAGTTTTCCATCCGCAAACTGATGGCCAGACAAAGGTCGTCAACCAGATGATTGTACACATTCTACGCATATACAACCTAAATCATCCATGCACATGGGATGAGAGCCTCCCCTATGTACAACACAGCTACAGCCGGGCTCTCCATAGCTCAACTAGCCACAGCCCCTTTCAGGTGGGCTTTGGATTCCAACCACTATGTCCCATTGACGTATCCATGCCATTTGCAGCTACTTAGGCAGATTCAGAACATGTCTAGTCTGAGGCTAACAAGGCAAAAAACTTCATTGAGTGCATTCAACACATCCGCCAACAAGTTCATGACATCTTGGATAGAGCCAATGCTAAGTACAAGCAGCGACATGATCAACATCGGGTGCCACACAACTTCCAGGTGGGCGACAAAGTGTGGCTACATTTGCAAAAGGAGCGCCTCGCTGGACCCTACCACAAGATTCACCCGCTTTGATATGAGCCATACACCATCACCAAGGTTGTAGGGGACAATTCCTTTGAGCTCATTATTCCACCACTCCTTGGTCTACACCCAGTGTTCAATGTTGACCGCCTTCGGCCCTACTTTCCACCTCTATTGGACATATACGACATGGCAGAACAACTCACACCAACAGAGAAAAAACCCATATTGCATGGAACAAGCCACAACTGATCAGATTATGGACACATATCAAGAACACCCACCAGCAGAGGATCCAGCTATATCGAGTTGTCAAAGCAGGCCAACTCCTTCACTAGGGACCAAGTTTAGCAGAAGTTTCCTCATCTCATGGAGGAACTCAACGCAATGGGGACCATTGCTTCCTAAGGGGGGAGGAATGCTCTAGGTGGATATTGGTGGCCACCTGCCTATTCCACTTGGACCCACACCATTTTTTCTTTCGGTTTTATAGTTTTCTTAAATGTAGCACAATTTACTATTTTTAGCAGTTTTTTGGGTCCCGAACTTCCGGAGCCGTTTTGAGGCCCTAAACGACGTTTTTTGGGCATGAATGCTCCGACGAATAAGAGTCTATTCCAGACTGGATGTTCGCTGTCAGCAGTGTAGTCCTCGGATAGATATTTCTAACAATGTATCATGTGCGTCAAACGAAGATAGTATGCCAAAGTTACGACCCTAGGAAATTGATGTACCAATTTACCCCAACGGGGCCCATATTCTGGCGTTTCATCTCCTAGGGTTAGTTTTTTGGATGTTTAGGGTTTTCCATTGTCTCTCAATAATATATAGGCCTTTGGGCCTCATTGTAACATAGATTTCATAGGCCAGTAGCCGCCACATCTCTTCTCAAAGATAAGCTACCAGCGCCCGAGCTATTTTACTTCCATTCTGTCTGTAAGCATATTTCAGTCATTTGTTGTTAATGAAATGAAGTTTTACTTCCGCTGCATATCTACGTTTATGTGTATTTCTGTATTTCATTGTGTTCCTGCATAAATCCAGATCATGAAGAATCTAATGTTTCAATTAAAACATAAAAGGGGTAAGGACAAAAGATAAGTTGTTTGGTGTACCACATGTAGGACAGAAGGACACCACAAGAATGAATGCCCAACTTTCACACAGTACATGGAAACATTACTTCCAAACCATTTTCTGATAGGAGGACTATGGTGTGAGATTTGTAAGACACATGGGCATGATCCATATCATTGTCCAATGATTCAGAAATACCAGACAGTGCCTAGGAGTTCATATTGCAACTTTTGCAAGTCAGTGGGCCATGATGACAAAGATTGCAGGAAAATGGAACTGATGAGGGAAAGAACATTAGACGCCTATAGGGTGCAGGAAGAAATGATGACAGGGAAGTTGCACCACAATTTAACCAAGTACCATCCCCATAGAAATATAATATTGCGCAGCCATATTACAATACCACACAGCCACAGTATAATCTTGTACATTATAATCATGTGCCTTGATAAAATGCACTGCGAGGAGATCGAGATGGCTATAGAGGTGGAGGATGAAGTAGAGGAGGCTTTGGAAGAGGCAGAGGACTGATGGTATGACATAACTGTCAACAACCAGGACACTATGCAAGAGAATATCCACTTCCACCTAGGACATGTATGTATTGTTGTGCTTCATATGATGAAAAAAGAAGACTGTCTGACAATATTGGGGAAGATCCAGGAAAAGAGGAATCAGAGCAATCAAAATGTTCAATGGATTTCTGCATAAGCAAGGGATGATGGAAGAAATATCAACATAGTTACGTGCGAAGGAGATAAAACAAGAGATGACACAGTAAGACAAGATCTAGCACAACACCAATGGGCGAAGAATAACGTCGAACCACATAAGTTGTTTGATGCACAGAATGAAAATGAGACATCCAAACAAGCCAGACAAGAATTCTTGAATCCAGACATTGCATCTACATCAACTATGCAACATACTCAAGATGTACCAATGTATGATATGCCTTCATCACTGAATCACACTAATGAAGCACAACCCCTAGGACAAGTAAGTACCATAAAGACTTTTCTAAAATCCTGTGTTAAACTACTAAATGATCCATCATCTGTTAAAGTATTACAAAATATGTTAGAAATATGTAACAAAGATGTAGAGGGAAAGCTAGAGTGGAAAACAATTAATCACTTTCATATAAGGAGGAGGACAAGTAGAGAGTTCAAATTGAATGCCAACATTGGAGATTTCAACATGGGGGATATTATACTAGATTTAGGCTTCGAAGTAAATGTGTTACCCAAGAATACATGGAAATGTATGGGAGATCCCACATTGAGATATTCACTTTTTCAACTGAAACTAGCAAATCAACACAGAGTTCTGCCAATTGGAAGGCTAAAGGGTGTGACAGTAGATCTGGATGGAGTGTGCACTAAAACTGATTTTGAAGTGATAGAAGTAGTGGATGGCACAACACCGTATCCAACATTGCTTGGCTTGGATTGGGCATTTGAAAACCAGGCCATAATCAATTTGAAGACAAGGAAGATGACATTCAAATCAGGAGAGTGCAGAGTCATTGCACCACTAGACCCATCAAAAGGAGAAAGGTTTGTAGAACCCACTTTCTTAGATCTAGAGGAAATCAACTAGTTATATAGAACCACCACGTGAGAAGAAGATTATATGAATCCAACTGCAGATGGGGTACTTAGTTTTAGAAGTATCACATCATGCACGTCATACTCAGATACAGGGCTAGAGAATTGGTAGCAGAGATTACATGAATTATCCACAAGAAGGTGCGCAAGAATAGACCGTGCAATAAGATGGGTAGGTACAGAGATAAGAGAACCTCCTATTTTTCATGGGATGAATGACTTAGAATAATTCCTAACAAGATAAAAATATGAAGTGTTATAAAATCAGAGGCTCTTATCCCTGGACATAGCACTCAAGTCAACACATGCAAGATGGTGGGGTGTGCACAAAGAGACAGTTAAGGACTAGTACCAATGTAAGTGATTACTGCACATTAGATTCGGTACATAACATAGAAGCAATGATATGAAAATATATGATGGACATGGCACAATACCAGAACACTTGGAGAAGTACAGAACACTATGGATAATGACACCACCAGAGGAATGGCCTCATCACTTCATTTAGACATTGGAAGGAAATCCAGAAAGATGGTACATGGACCAAGAATTGCACAGAGGAACTGCAGAATGGACAACACTATAGAAGAATTTTGTAGTAAATTTCTCATTTGAACATGAGAACCCCAACATGGATTTATCACTCAAGAAGATAAGAAAGGTAGTATTCATTCAATAACTAGAAGTAGAACTCATAACAAAATGCCAACAATAGAATAGAAAGACAATGAAAGAACTATTGTCATGCTATCGTGTGCAAGAGGAAGCACCAGATGAAGATGACCCACACAACATTCAAATTATAGAAATTGAAGGAGAAAGAGAGGAGGAAGGTCCATCTCTAGAATCAAAAGTATTTGTTGTGCCAATAAAGGTGAAGAAAGTAAACATTTGGAGAGATGATAATCCAAAAATGGACAACATTAGAAACTACATGTATGAACAAACACTATAAATAATAACAAAGTTACTATGCGAGTATAGTGACCTATTCCCAACAACCTTACAGATATGAAAGGCATAGCAGAAGAGCTAGGAGAGATGAATATATATCTCAAACCTAAGTCTAGATCTATCAAACAAATACCTTGTAGATTAAATCTGATTTACAAACAAAAAGTTAAAGCAGAAATCGACATAATGTTAGAAGTTGTTATCATAGAACCAATGGAGGAATATGAGTGGGTAAGCCCTATGATAGTTAAGGAAAAGAATAAATGAGGCATAAGGATATGTTTCGTTCTGAGGAATTTGAATTATGCTTTCCTACATGACCCTTTTCCCACCCCTTTCACAAATGAGGTATTAGAGAATGTAGGAGGCTAGGAAGCATACTCATTCACAGATGGATTCTCAGGCTACCATCAGATTAAGATAGCCCCATAAGACACATATAAGACCACTTTTTCCATAGAATGGGGATCGTACCAGTACAAATTCATGACTTTTGGACTGAATAATGCACCAACAATATTCTCAAGAGTAGTCATAGCTGTATTCAAAGAATTCATCCATCAATTTTTAGAAGTGTATCTGGATGATTGGACTATATATAGTTTGTTAAAAGACCATGTGGAAGTGTTAAGGTTGATGTTGGAAATATGTAGGCAGTGTCATATATCATTTAATATCAATAATTTCATATTTGGGACACCATTTGGAATACTATTGGGACACATAGTGTGAAAACAAGGCTTGCTAGTAGATCCTACCAAGATTGCAGTAATTGTTAATTTACCACCACCAAAATCAGTGCACCAGTTGAGAGAAACATTGGGCCACACAGGCTACTACATAAAATTCATAAAAGGGTATGTGCATATCATTGCATGATGGAGAAACCATTGAAGAAAGATAGTAAATTCCAGTGGAATGAGGACTGTCAGCAAGGTTTGGACACTCTAAAAGAAAAAATGGTCACAACACCTATACTAGTATTCCCAGACTGGGAAAAGACATTTCATGTGCATGTATATGCATTAACCATAGCACTTGGAGATATTCTGGCACATCCAGGAGTAGGATAATTAGACCATCCTATAACATTTACAAGCAGAAAAATGTCAGAGTCAGAACAAAACTACAATACTACAGAAAGAGAAGGCGTAGCAATGGTATATGCACTACAAAAGTTCAGACACTATTTACTTGGCAAACATTTCAAGATGTTCACAGATCATTTCACCCTCAAATACCTAGTCAACAAGCTAGTGTTGGGGGGGAGAATCTATAGATGGTTACTGTTGTTTCAAGAATTTGACTTTGAAGTGATAGTCAAACCAGGGAAGTTAAATGTAGGACCTGATCACCTGTCAAGAATCACCAATGGAGAGGAACCTACAAATTTAGAGGATAACTTCCTTGATGCGCAGTTATTTTCAGTCCAAGTAGTTGATGAATATTTTGCTAACATCATTGAATACTTGAGTACATGGACTGCACCACAAGAATTCAAAACTGCATAGAAGAAAAATCTAGTAGTCATAGTTGCAGACTATCAATTGATTGCAGGACGGTTATACAACATGGGCATAGACAACATCTTGAGAAGATGTGTACTAGAACATGAAAGGCCTAGGATTTTAGCAAAGGATCATGAGGGAATAGTTGGAGGAAATTATGTAGAAAAATCTACCACGCAAAAGCTATTGTGCATAGGACTATGGTGGTCGACCATTCATAGAGATGCAAAGGACTACTTCCATAGATGTGATGTATGTTAGAGGGTTGGAAAACCTAATAGACGGGATGAGATGCCCCTAATACCACAAGTAACCTTGAAAGTATTTGAAAAATGAGAAATAGACTTTGTGGGACCAATTAAACTTCCAGAAAATAGGTCAGGAGTAAGGTATATCATTACTGCAACAGAGTACTTAACAATATGGGTAGAAGCAACACCGGTAAAATATTGTAGCGCATAGACAAAAACACACTTACTGTTTGAGAAAGTGATCACTAGATTTGGATGCCCAAGGATTTTGATGAGTGACAAAGGCACTCACTTCATTAATAGTACCATCAAGGCTATGACTGAAGAGTTTGAAGTCTATCATCAAAAGAGTACACCTTATCACCCTCAAGCAAATGGAACAGTGAAAGCCTTTAATAAGATCCTAGAGAATGCATTGACAAAAATATGCAATGTCAATAGGGATGATTGGGACTTAAAGATACCAACAATATTATGGGCATACATGACTACATGCAAAAAGTATACAGGACAAACACCATTCATGTTGGTGTATGGACAAGAAGTAGTGGTGCCATTAGAATTTTTGGTACCTAGTTTGTGTGTAGCATAAATCACCAACATGACAGAACGAGGCGCAATACAAGAAAGGCTAAGTCAACTGATGGAGATGGAAGAAGATAGGATTCTAGCAGGATTTCACCAAGAAGTACAAAAAGCAAGGGACAAATCTTGGCATGACAGACATATTAAAAGGAATATTTTTAAGGAGGGAGACGTAGTCTTGGTGTATCAAAGTAAATTTCTTCAGCATCCAGAAAAATTTAGAATGCATTGGTTGGGACCATATGAAGTGAAGACTGTCACAGAGGGGGGAGTTTTACAGTTGAAAGATTTAGGAGGCACAAAACTTAGAGGAATGATCAATGGGAGTCAACTGAAACTGTATAGGGACAATCGACCTCCTAGTACTTAGAAAGTTACCGCACAGTAAGAAGATATGTATATAGTGTATTATAGTAGAAGTCAAGGAGAGAAAATGAGAAAAACAAATAAAAAGAAGGAAAGCCATAAAAATTAAAAAGGGGATAAAAACAAAAACAGATCGGCGCGCATGGAGGGTTTTGATAGAATATAAGTGTTAGAATAGAACAATGTGCTGCAAGAAAAACAGGGTTTGAAAACACTATGCGCCAAAGAGAAGTTAATGTTGATACTGAGAGGGGGGTGAATCAGTATCAAGTACAATTTAAAAACCTTTTTCAACTTATACTTAAACCATTCAATTATATCCAATGAGAAATGAACAATAGTATAAGAGTTACACCAATACACCACAATACACCATGCACAATA
>JASDQU010308971.1:61175-106237 GCA_032191745.1 Picea mariana | reverse complement strand
TAGATTTAGATAAATAGTTGGTGTTATTCAACCATGTTTTATTTATAAATGGATTTATATGCTTAACTTGCAGTGGCAAATACTTGCTGTTATTACAAATAAAATGGTTGGTTTAAATTGTGATATTAATGATGATGACGAATCGAATTAATAATGTTGTTGAATTTCAATATTATTATTATTTAACGGAAAGGTTAATACTAGATGAATTGCAATGATAAATAGTTGTCTGATTGCCTTGTTCATATTATCAATTGAAATATCAATACGGGTTGAATTGCAAGATTAATAATTGTTAATTAGCAATGTTAATAATGAGGCCAATCGCAATGTTAGAAATGGTTTACTTGAATGTTCTTGATGGAGTTAAATTTGCCAGGATAATCTTCGTTTAAATTGAGGTGTTGATGACAATGTCTATTTTGCAATGCTATTGTTGTTAGGTTATTAGATTACCTAGTAATTAAATGGGTAGGAAGAGGAAGTTAATGAGGAGAATGTAATGTCGGGGGTTTACCTTTAGGGTGTGGATTTCATTGCTCTTTATGGCCATTATTAGAATAATGCAATGCGTCGTGCTTATTGTTGTCCCTGGTCCTATAAGTACTTGGTGGTTTGTATTGTGTAGTCTGCCGTGTCGGGCGGGATATAGCCTCCTCTTGCAGCTTAGTATGTATGTCTGTGTGTAATCCGGTGGAAGGAATCCAGTGCCGTATCAAGAGTCTCGGGCTGTTTAAAGGCACAGTTCCACTCTTGTGACACATTCTGAGCCGTATCATTAGTCTCGGGCTGTTTAAAGGCATAGTTCCACTACTGCGACTCTACTGACGGATCCTTCCTTCTGTGATAGTACTGTGCCTAACCCTTGGTGTCTGTCTCTGCCTATAGCCATTAGTTGCCCGCCTCCTGTTCGGGGGTGTTTGCTTCCTGTTTTCGCTATGATATGTTGGGTCGTTTGATTGTGTTCGTCTTACTGGCATCCTGTTGGTCCGAGTGTTGACGTAGAGTCGAGGGGGTTGTTTTCTTCTGCACACGCGCACACACTTTAAAAAAAAAAAAATTTCACCGGTTGACTGAGTAGATGTCCTTAGCTAGGAGGGGTGTTACACTTTTTCAATTGAATGTTTGTTTGATAGTTTTGCTATCAGTTTTATCTTCCGAGTTTAAAGTTGTGTGAAGCATTCAGATATTCTAGGAACAAAGTGTTATGTTATTAATTATTTCCTGCTTGAGCTAGATACAACAGGCATAGATAGGTTACCCGATTTCGAAACATATAGTGTAAAAAATATTTTGATTATGAATGCCAGATTGACATATAAATGAGTGTAATATATTAAGCATATTTATACACCAACACCTCTTTTCCTTGCCTTTATTATGATTCAAATTAAATGTCATATTATTGATATCCTCTCAGAGCTCTTATATAGTTGGATCTGTATGTTTACATTGATTCTCTTCCATTTTTAAGGTTGCTTGCATAGACTCAGCCTGATTTTGGAACTTTTGTTTCCTCAATGGGTATTTAAAATGTGGAAATAATGAGTTTATGAATAGTTTCCTATGTTGCATGTATATTCTGGGATATTTCAACTTACCTTTAAATTGCTTGAACTTATGATCGATTTCCCAAACTGACTCTCCTATCTTCTTTTTTATTTCTATCATCTCATTCATATATTGATCTTCTGAACTTGGTCACTGGAATTCATTGACTAGTGCCTTCTTTACATCTGCGATGGTTGTAGGTGCTCCTTGTGGATTGTTTTCTTGTAGGCTCATAAACCAGTCCAATGCGTGGTTTTTGAATGTAATTGCGAGTTGAGCCACTTTTGTGACTTCATCTATGATATATTTATCTTTCAAAATATTTTCACAAATAATAGATGCTTCTATGGGTCCTCCGACCCTTCACCATGAAATTCTAGTAACTGAATGGTTAGATCTGTTCCTACCAATGTAAAATTTGCGGTACCACCTCCACGTGGTGTAGATAATTGATTACTACTATTTGAAATCGTACTTCCAGTTGAATTTTCACTAGTCCCTGACCTATTGGGATCCTTGTTCTACTAATTACTGTTTGTCTAAAATATTCTTTTGTTCCTAATGTTTTATTCACACATGGGGTTGTGTGTTCCACACTAATTCTGATTTGGATTGGAGTTCCTTCTTCTGCATCAAACCCTTGACCTCTGGTTTTTAGTTCATATGTGGTGCATAGGATTTCCTCAATATTTTTCATAGCATGAAGATCGTCTACCTCTTCTTCATCACTTTCCAATCCTTCCCTCTCAGTTATTTCCCTCTTTTTCCTATTAATCTTATATTTGTAAGGTCTTCCACTGCACATCTTTCCCTCTTTGTTCATTATTTCCTTGATTGTTCTTAAATAATAATAATGGGGTCCATCATTTCCTTCTTCTTATCTCTATATATATCCCTATCCATGTCTCAAATCATTCTTAGTGTTTCCCCTAGTCTCCCCATGCACGCAGAGTTATTTAGTTGTCAGAGTCCCTTGTCATCACACCTTTACCATGAAACAAAATATTGATTGATGTATAGAGTGATATAATATACCTTCCTCTTGGACCCTTCAAAAACACGATCTTTGTAGTAGTGTATGATTTTGCAGTATCGAATGCAAACTCAATAATGAATCTTGCAATGATGTTGTCTAGCCAGAAATCGACTGCACGTGTGAATTTGTTGTTGACTTTTTGTAGATGCGCAATAGTTTCAGTAGTATATTCTAATGGTGTTATTTGGTTAGTTGGGTGAGTGTATTTTAATATCAGTATCCACTCTTGGAGAAAATGTGGAAATTCACAGAAACATGTCTCATGAAGATCAGTGAATACGTACCTCTCCAAATATTGGTGAAGTGTATACTTAGGGTTTCTATTGTCTTTCTGTGCAAATTCGATCTCTTTTTTTTTCATCCATTGTTCAATATTCTTTTTAGTTGGGTTCTATGGTCTGAACATCCCCTTCTAATACCTCATTCACTTATCTGTTCTTCTCAGAAAGTCCCTTCCAATATGTTCTTACGGGTTCCAACCGGCAACAAAAGCATTTGTTGGATATTTTTTTGGTTGACCCAATTTCTACTTTAGGTTTCCACCCAGGAAGCCATCATCCCTTCTGAAGAATAGAAGGAAACACTATGCAAAGAGTGCACAATGCAGTCTCACCCAAGATGGTGTATGGGTGACTGTAGGACCCAAATGTCTGCAATATTGGAAGGAAAGATTCTATGGGGATGAGAGACATTATTTATACCTCAAAACACATCATATTTTTTATTCTATTACAACAACATGTCATTATATATTATATCTATCATTCAATAATCAGTTTCATTAATTTAGGGTTTATTCTACAATAATTATCCTAGTTACTCTATTTTGTGTTGTATCTTTCTACTGGGAGATTAATCCATTCATCATAACTAAACAATTGCAAGAAATAACATAAGCATTCCACATAGAGACACAAAATTTACCGTGGTTCAACCCCTTGGGCTATGTCCACAAAGATTTGGTTGTCTTGGCTCTTTTATTATTCTGCATCAAGGTTACATTGTTGCACACATTACATTTCTTTCTCCCACCTTGAAATCCTATGGAATAACCCTCATAGGTTGCATACTTCCACTAAGAGGCTGAAAATATTGCAATAGGCTCCATAGCCCATGACCTACAACCTTACCCTCGATTACAAGGCTTGATCTAATATATCTCTATTATTTGCAATCCTTTATTTCTCTCTCTCTCTCTCTGACTTTCTCTTTGTCTTCTTCTCTCCTTTCCACTATCTTGTAACAATATATTTGTATTACAAAAAGGGGTTGGTTACCCATTACAAAATTAACCAAAACCCTAGCCCACTAACCTTAGGTGGATTAGATTTGTCCACTTTCTAACTCCCTGATCACGATTGGTCCAAAATCCAATTGTTTTCATCGTTGATTCACATCTTTCTTCCTTTCTTTGACTTTCCTGGTTTCCTGGTGCTACCTTTCCAAGTTTTCTAGTGCATGCTCCTTCTTTGGTCCATTACCTAACTTCCTTCATTAATTATTGTGCCTTTCCATAATATTTTATTTTCATCCCTATCTTTATCAACATTTTGTCGAATTTTGCTCCAAAATGGCCTGTGCCAAAACATTGAACCATATTAGTCAAAAACCCTAATTCCTTAACCTGAATTAGAAAACCATCGATAAAAATCATGTGGCAAAAAACCTCCAAAAACAGATGCAAAAAACCACCAAAAAAGGACCAATTTTTTTTTCTTGGGAGATCCCACCCCCAAACCCCCGCAAACCTTCCGACTAGGGGTTGATAACCACTCCCTAGATCCCCTTTTCTCCTATATCAGTGTGCAATACATGGGATCAATTTTGTAAAGAATATAACACAAAACCAACATTCTCCCACTTGTTGTTTTCTTTGCATACGAGGGGTTACATGATTACATAGTCAACAATCTAGGGTAACAATGCCCATAAATCCTCTACACCAAGAAAACTTCT
Organism: Picea mariana; assembly: GCA_032191745.1. Taxonomy (NCBI): domain Eukaryota; kingdom Viridiplantae; phylum Streptophyta; class Pinopsida; order Pinales; family Pinaceae; genus Picea; species Picea mariana. The sequence goes on along the minus strand of JASDQU010308971.1, from coordinate 101,694 downwards.
TAGTTCTCACATATTTTGTTAATGAATCTAAAAAATTCTCCAAAGTTTCATCCTTCATCAGAAACACCTCCTTGTCTTCAACCATGTTTCTCACAAAGTGATATTGAACATTACTATGATTTGTCTTTGAATGATATGTCCTTACATCTTCTTGTACCAACCCAATACCTAAAAACAATATCTGTAACCATACTAGTTTCTTTCTTGCATGAGTGGCTTCCATGTATTCAACTTTTTTAGTTGAGAGTGCCACTACCGACTTTTTTTTGCTCATCCAACTGATTGCTCCTCCAAATAGGTTAAACACTTACCCGCTTTTACATATCCTATGACCAATATCTCCAACCAAATATGCATCCACAAAGCCATGTATGTCCACTCTGTCCAATCCTGGTCTTCCTTGGTAGCACATTCCATAATTAGTAGTACCACACAAATACCTAAAAACCCTCTTTACTATTGTCAAATCCTGCTTCCCTAGTTTTGACATATACTTTCTTAAAACTCCCACTACATGTGCAATGTACGGTCTAGTACAAACCATTGCATACATCAAATTTCCAATCACACTTGAATATGGAGCATGGGGCATGTCCTCTTCCTGTGTCTTGGGACACTGATCCACACATAACTTTACACCTATAAGAATAAGAAACTTGACCAATTTACATTCTTGCATATTAAACTTGTGCAATATTGTCTTGACATATTTCCTCTGATTTAACTAGAGTTTCCTATTTTCCCAATCTCTTTTAATTTGCATCCCCAAAATTAAATTTGCAGCACCAAGATACTTCATGTCGAATTTAGAGGACAACCGAGTTTTCACATCCTGGATAATCTCCTTGTTGTTTCTTATCAACAACATATCATCCACATATAAGACCAAATAAATAAGATGATCACCAATTGATTTTAAATACACACCATGATCCACTTTTCTCCTTGTGAAGACAAGTACCAACATATAAGTATCAAATTTTTGATACCACATCCTTGGTGATTGATTTAACTCATACAAGGACCTTTTCATCCTGCATACCAACTATTTCTTTCCCTTCACAACAAATCCTTCTAGTTGTTTCATGTAGATTTCTTCTTCCAGATACCCATGTAGGAATATTGTCTTGACATCCATCTTTTCTACTTTGAAATCAAACACAACAATAAGAGATAAAATAAATCTAATTTAATTTTACTTGGCAACTGGAGAAAAACTCTCACCAAATTCAATTCCCTCTACCTGGGAATAACCTTTTTCTACTAACCGAGCTTTGTATTTCTCCACTTTTCCTTCTGTACTTAGCTTCTTCTTAAACACCCATTTTCTTCCAATGGGATTTCTTCCAGTATACAAATCCACTAGATCCCAAGCCTCATTCTTATCCAAGGTTTCCATTTCTTCAACCATGGACATTTTCCAGAGTTTTCCATCCTCTGAATCCACTGCCTCCCTAAGAGTTCTAAGATAATCATCAATAATAGACAAAACAAAATTTGAACGAAAATCAAGTGGAGTATACCTTTCTGGTTTCCTTCTTTCCTGAACCAATCTCCTCAATACTAGACTATGAGGATATTCTTCTTCTAATTCATGTTTTTTTGTAGAGTTTGATTCATCATCCTTTAACTCAAACTCTATTTTTTTCAGTTCTTCCTTCCTTGGTAGGAATTCTTATTTGAAAACATATTTGATTTCTCCAAATACCACATCTCAGCTATACACTACCTTCTTAGTTTATGGGTTCCAAATCTTATAACCTTTCAAACCATATTTATACCCAATAAAGATACATTTTCATCATTTTTATCTACCTTACTCACGTTTTCCTTTGGAATGTGAACATAGGCCTCACAACCAAATACCTTGAGATGTGTGAGAGATGGTTTCTTACCATTCCATACATCATGTGGAGTCTTGTTATATAGTGATAATGAGGGTGATCGATTGACCAGTAACATGAAGTACTCATTTCCTCTACCCAGAATTCCTATCCTAACCTAGAACCACTGAGAATGCACCTTTCTTTTTCCATCAATGTCATGTTCATCCTTTCCACAATTCCATTCTATTGAGGTGTATATTGAGTAGTCTTATGACTTGATATACCACACTTCTTACATAATTCTTTGAATTCATTTTTAGAGAACTATCCACCATTATCCATCCTCAACAACTTAATTGTTTTATGTGTTTAATTTTCCACAGGAGCCTTCACTCTTTAAACCTGTCCAAGACTTCATATTTATCCATGAGAAAATATACCCAACTTGTATTCCTCGATAAGTCATATATAAATGAGAATTACTACACAAATCTTCCTAGTGATGGAACCGACACAGGTCTAAAAACATCACTGTGTACCAACTGTAAAATTTCCTTTTCCCTCATTGCACCAGAGGAGAATATTACTTGATATTTCTTCCCATATACACAATGTTCATAGAAATCAAAATCCAAAGAGCATTTAGACACACCTTTAGCCATACCTTTACCATGTAGTAGTTGAAATCCCTTCTCTGCGATATGCCAAGTATTTGATGCCACAACATAACATTTTATTCAGAGATTGCAAGAGTTTTTTTCCTTTTCGGCTCCAATATCGAGAAAAATAGAACTATTACACCCATAACTAATATCACTTCCTTGCATCTTATACAGAGTTCCAAAACAAACTACTTTCCACAATAGTTTTCTCCTCGAACCACCCTGTAGGTTTCTTTCTCAAACACTATTTTTATCCCCGCATCATCCATTTTTCTTACAAAAATCAAATTTCTAGCCAATCCTAGGATGTGCAGAACACCAATGAGTGTTATAATCCTTCCATTCATGAAATTCAACTTGCATTTTCCCCATCCTATGATTTTGGTTGTCAAGTCATCACCTAGGAAAAAATCACCTCCATAACACCTTTCATATTCACATAACCACTCCGTATGAGGAGTCATATGAAACGATGCACCTGAGTCAACCAACCATACCTCAATATTTGTATGTGTGTTTGAAGAAGCCAAGTACACACCCCCTCCTTCTTCCTTGGAGTATTTTTCTTCTGTAGAAGGAGCATATTCAAATCCCTTACCTCTCTCAACAATTTTGGATCTACATTTCTATTTTTAGTGCCCTTATTTTCCACATATCCAATATACATTTACAAAATTTCTAGGAGATTTGGATCTATCCTTGAATTTAGATATCCCACTTGAGGACTTAGATCTATTTCTTTCCTGGGAGCATCCTCTTGAAAATAATTCTTTTGTGCTCTGTCCTTCCATGTTCTTCTTCCTCATCTCCTCCGAAAATAAGGATGGGACCACATCATTGAAACTTAAAGTAGTTGTATTATTACCTATGTTCACAACGAGACTATCCCACGAGTCTGGTAAAGAGAAAAATAAACTAATACTTTGTATTCATCAAAAATATTAATATCGATAGATAATAACTAACTTACCACTTTATTGAAGGCGTTCAAATGCTCTATCATTGAGTCTCGATCTTTCATCCTTATGTTATATAGCTTCTTCCATGGGAAATGTTTATTTTCCAGGGACTTAGACTAATACAAAGTCCCAAAATTATCCCATAGTGACTTGGCTAGAGCTTCCCTTGACACATTCAATAATACTAAATATGAGAGACACAACTGGATTGTTCTCTTCGCCTTTTGATCCAAATTTTTTCAGTCTTCTATTGTCATTCTTGTAGGTGCATTACTTGGATCCACCATGATCCACTTGTTGATTAATTAGGTTAGTTTTCATTGATGTCATCCCTTGAAGCAAATCTGATAGAAAATTTTGGTAGCCCCCCAAGTGTGAATAATGAACCCATGTTTGTTTGATGAATAATGTAATGAATATCGATGAATTTGTAGGTAATATTATCATGGATGGATAGTACATGTCGTATGATTTCTGGTGATATGTGGTACATCATGTAGTTCTTCATGGTTGAGAAGATATGGATTAGTCAAGTTGGAAAACCCTCATGAGGTATCTAGAAGCCCCTATAAGGTCAAAGAAGTCAATTATTCTAGAAGCTCCTAAAAGAAGTTTACTAGTCAAAGTGGTTGTAACTGGGATTTAATCACAGGTAAAGTTGTTGCAATAAGAAAATAATTAAAAATAAATTAGTTGCAACAAGAAGTGGTGAGTTTTCTATTTATGTTAAAGTGGTTGAAAATGAATAAATTAGTTAAAAGTGGGTTATCCCTAAAAGAAGGAAGTTGGGTAAAACAGTTAGAAGATAACCCCCAAAGGAAGTTACTTGGAGAGTATAAATAAGAGAGTAAGGGTCTTTCATTAGCATCTAATTTTGAGCACATTGAATATATATTTTGTGAAATGTTATGGGTTGGTATCATTGATAAATATATAGCAATGAGTCTGAAGCAACGATGAGAGAAGTTGCAGCAGTCGAAGGGTTGAGAATATGAGTAGTGAACTAGGGTTTTACTGAAGACATCTACAGGTTGTAGTACTATAAGGGTGTGGACATCTGCAGGCCACAGTGGGACAAAGCGAGGATACCCTCGAGTTTACTAAAGAAAAAGCGTAGATATGTTTCCAAAGCTAAAGAAAAGAAAGATCAAATTTATCAGTGACAAGTTGCAGAGCAAAGAAGAGGCTATAGGAAGGTCTAACATTAAGAAGGCACAACAGAGCTATCTATCGTAACAAAAGGTATGTTAATATGCTTATCTAAAGTATATCCTTGGTGAATGTTTTGATATGGTCATGGGAGATTGAGATCTTGTCCTGGAGGCACTATTTGTTGTACGATATATTATGTGTAAGACAAATCTAGAGATATACAATGCTACTGTATTGGTTGTTTTTTGTTGGGATAATTCATTAGGCATCGTGTTAAGACATATCCTATGTTATTTGGAGTATGGTTGAGGGTTTATTGTTGATACATAGTGTTATCAATACAAGTTAAGTTTTCATAATAATGAGGGTTTATTGTATGGTTAATGTAAGGGGTTCTTGTATCACATAATTTCAGTGAGACATATTTATGAACCTAGTACATGGTTATGCTAGATCTACTTGTATATTTGATGAGTATTGTTTCTATCATATCAACCAGTTTGTGAGAAGATACAGAGTGATCAGACAGTGATAGAGATTGAGATAGTGACAGAGAGAGATTGACAGAGACAACATTTGTGATACTAGAAGATATTTGTGCTAGTTTACGGGTTGCAACAAATAGAGGCGCGAACATCCGCAAGTTGCAATAGGGAAATGCACGGACATCCGCATGTTGCAGAATAGATAGGTTGTGGATCTGTAGGAAATTTTTGAAGAATATTGGTAGAGGTTGTGAGAGGATTTCAATGAAAATTATTACAATGAGAGTGTTGATTCAATGACAATGACAGGTTGTCTACATTTGGAATTTATACTTCAAGGAAGTTGGATGAGGGAAGGATACGTGGTTTTTTCCACCTTCTAGTTATAGCCAGAGAACCTAGGGGTTGTAGCCTCCTTCTGGTTGTAGCCATAGAATTGGGGAGATGCAGATTCCCTCAGGTTGTAGCCTGAGAAACTAGGGGGTTGGAGCCTACTTCCAATTGCAGCTAGAAAACAAAGGAAGTTGGTTCTTCCAATCAATTTACTTCTTAAAGACATATAAGAAAAACCATTTCGTGATTTTCTCCCACATTGGGTTTCCACATAAAAATACTGGTGTACTATGTATGTGTTTGATTTCTCATTGTTCATGGTTTATTTAATCTTCACTTGTTGAATGATATTGGTAAATTGATCATAAGTATATATTATGGTTAAAAAGGATTAAAAATAACTATTACTGATTCACCCTCCCTCTCAGTAATCCAAAAATTGGTATCAGAGAAGGTCCTTCAAAAGGAAGTTTAACCACTGGAAGGATATTATGGATTACTCTAAGATTGGGATACCACATTTTGATGGGGAAGATTATGCCTTCTAGAGAAGAAGAATGAAGAAACACATACATTCGCTAGGATTTGATGTTTTGCGATCAGTAGTAGATGGATACAAAGCATCAACCATTTCCCCAACAAATAAAGATGGAAAGAAATTTGAAGAAAATAATTCAAGATCCACAAGTGCACTCTTGAATAGTTTGACTAAATCAATATACACCAAATTTATGCATTGTGATTCCACAAAAGACATTTGGGTGAAACTAAAGAATATATACGAATGATATGAGAAAGTCAAGGAATCTAAACTTCAAATTTTCAGAGCAAAGTTCGAAAAATTGAAGATGAATGAAGATGAATACATAGCAACCTACTTTATACGATTTGATGAAGTAGTAAACAATATCAAAGGTCTGGGAGATGAGGTACATGAATAGGTCATTTTAAAAAACGTATTGAGATCCCTAGAATTGAGATTTTATTCAAATAATTCAACCCTAGAAGAGAGAGAGGATATAGCTACACTGACCATGGACGCATTGCATGGGACACTTACATCTTATGACATGAGAACTGAGAAAGACAATCCATTTACAAACGAAGCAACATTCAAATAATATAAGAAGACAAAGCAACAGGACAAGCAAAATACAAATTTATATGGTAGTGGTAGCGATATCTCAAAAGACGATAAAGAAGTGGCCAACTTTGTCAGAAGGATGAAAAAGGGAACTAGAAAATAAAAAAGGTAAGATTCAGTTGATTTTCTTTAATTTTGATTGTATTGGTAATTTTTATAATAAATGTCCCCATAAGAAAAAGAAAAGAAATGAATAAGATGACTCTAAGAGGAAACAAATATACAAAGGAAAAATAACCAAAAATAAAATTTTCAATAAAATCCTTTGCACCAAAGAAGACGGTTCCTCATCAAATGAAGATGAAGTCAATGATAGTGATACATAAAGGGTATTATTCATGGTAGTAGAAGACTCTAATGAAGAAGGTACCGAAGAAGTATATGAAGAGGAATAACTTGATTACAGAGAATAATTGTTGAGTGCCATAGAAGTTATAAAAATGGAAAAGAAGAAAAAAAAGTCACTATAGGCAGAACTAAAAAAAAATGAGGTAACTCGAAATTACAACTCTGAATAACTAGAGAAGATGATCACTAAATCAAAAATCCAAGTAGAAGAAGACAAGAGAATTGAAAAATCACATAAAGAACAGTTAGAAGAAAGAGACAGGATCATTGGACGTTTGGAAGCACAAATTGTTATATTGAGAAAATACCTTTAGAAGAAAAACATGCAGACAGGTGCACGAAGGAATAAAATAAGATTGAAAGGATTCAAAGGAATACTCCACAACGAGACCGTTGGAAGCTGTGCATACTAATCTAGTTGGACCGACTAGAACAAAGGGATTGAAAGGTGAGTAGTACTTTATGCTATTAGTTGATGAATATAAAAGAATGAATGCAGTTTGTTTTCTTAGGAAGAAGTCAGAGGCATTTGAGAACTTCAAAATGTACAAGGATATGGTTGAAAATGAAATAGATTTGAAAATCAAATGTTTGAGATCGGACAATGGAGGAGATTTTAACTCAAAGCAATTTATGGACTTCTGCAGTAAGCATGGGATAAAGAAGCAATTTTTTGTTGCCAAGACACCACAACAAAATGGGGTCGTCGAAAGAGAACATGACAGTACAGGAAATTTCCCAAACTATGTTAATGGATTCCAAGTTGACAGACATTTTTTGTGTATAGGATGTGCATACAACAATTTGCATTCAAAACAGAGGAATGCTCAGAAACAATAATGATAAAACTTCTTATGAGATATGGAAAGGAATACCAGTGAATGTGAAGAATTTTAGAGTTTTTGGAAGCAAATGCTACATTAAAAGAGAACATGGAAAAATCAGAAAGTTTGAATCTCGTATTGAGAAAGGTATACATTTTGGGTACTCAAGCACAAGGAAAGAATACAAATTATTCAATCTAAGGCTCAAAAAAATTGTGGAAATCATTAATGTCATGTTTGATGAGACAGGTGCATGAAGAATAAAATAAGATGGAAAGGATTCAATGGAACAAGTTCATGAACAAGAATTAGAAAAAGATAAAGATGAAGAAGAGCAGTAAGAAGAAGAGATCAAGAATAACAATGTATTCAAGTACCTCCAAAGACACCTAGAAAATGAATACAAAAGAATCATCCTTCAGGTCAGATTATTGGTAACAAAGATACAAGAGTTGAAACTAGAAGAAGAATGATCTAGATGGATATTTTTGGCCACCCACCTATTCCAAATTCCAACTTGCTCATCTTGACAGTTTTCAGTTTAGCACATTTCTCTATAATTGGGACATTTCTTTGTAATTGTGGGTTCAACAGTTCTGGGGTTGTCAAAATCCCTACATAGCATCCAGGTGGATATTGGTGGCCACCCAACTATTCCAACTGGTTTATTTTGGAATTTTTCATGTCAGTACATCTTTCTATACTTCTAGGGTTGTTTTGGGGCTATAAACAATGTTTTCTTAGCTTGCCACAGTAAAATTGTAGATGGATTCAGAGTTGGAAGGCACAATGCATAGTTCTCGAAAATATCTTTCCAACAGGATATCACGTACCTAAAACATATATCATATGAAAAAGTTACAACCCATGGAAGTTAATGTACTAACTTACCCTAATGGGGCCCACATGACTTTTGGCACTTCATATCCTAGGGTTAGGTTTTTGGATGTCTAGGGTTTTGGAATTCATGTTTATCATAAAAATGCCTTCAGAGCCTCATTGTAACCATATTCTTGCAAATGAGTGTAGCCATCACATCTCTTCTCAGAGATAAAGATGCCACCATTCTAGCGAGTCTTTCACTTTGTATTTTTACAGTCTCTGTACATTTATTTCATTAATAGAAATCATGTATTGTTGTATTTCTCTATTTATGAGAATTTTTATGTGTATTTCATTGTAATATCTCTTCTTTCATTTCATTCCGAAAATAATCTAGATCAGTGGTATTAGAGCAGGATGCTCTTGATCGTTTTTCAATGCATGTCCCCGATGAGGTCCAAGTATATAAAGTTGGGTCTCGAGCTTGTCTCTCTAGAGGACAATCACTCTTGCATGGCCAAGAATCCCTCTATGGCAATAGAAAATAAAAATGCTAGAGTAAAATATTCTATTAATTTGTTTCTTGAGCAAGCTCTTGCGCGACAGAGGGACGAAATGATGGAGAATGTTTCCCACATCCTTCAATGCTTGCTGATAGTAATGGGTGCATCTTCATCAAGCTTCCACTTTGAAGGAACCACTCCCTTCAAGGTAGAATTTAATTTTGATATTCTAGTATTTATAGATCAGATAGATGTAGATGCCTTAGGAAAATGGTTGAATTTGCTAGAAGGTTATTTCTTTGTTCACAATTTTTCTGACAGGGAAAAGATCACCTTCGCACTCCTCAAGGCTCTCCCCCATGTGAAACATTGGTGGGAAACTTACTAGGATAAAATACCCATAGAGGAATCTAGAATATATGGGGCCGAGCCCACTTGGGATTTTTTTGTGGAAGCAGTCAAGGAACAATACTACCCTGTTGATAACTATGAAGACCAATACATGAGATGGACCACACTATGACAAGAGAAGAGACAAACAATGATGGAGTTCACAAATACTTTACATACCTTGCGAACCAAGCTGGGTATCAAAGAATCTAAGTGGCATATGGTTTTGAAATACTATGGGGCTCTGAATAGGTACATCCAAACTGAAATGGATTTCCTAAACATCTCATCATTGGGATATTCCTATCGATATGTTGTCAAAATCGAGAAGAAATTTAGGCACCCAAACAAATGGGAGTTCAGTCTTCAAATCCACAACAACCAAATCATGGTAAATATGAACCTAACCAACAACCTTCCAACAACTAGTCCAAGAAACATGAAAAGAAGGGTAAAGGAAAGATGAAGAATGACACTGGAAAGTGGTGCGACTTACACAGAATCCCCTGGCACAACACCGATGAATGTCTCTCGAAACAGTCATTGGTGTCTAAGTTCAAATACATGGAGACAAACCCTGATTCAAAATCTGATCCAGAAAATATTGAAGATAGACAGATCATCAACGTAGACCCTACTGCTACTGTCGTGACCGCAAGAATTCAAACAAAATAAATAATAGATACTGAAGAGGGGGAGCGCCTCTTCCATTCAAAGATGTGGGTGAAGGGGACCCCATTGCATTTCATTGTTGATAGAGGTAGCTAGAAGAACCTCATCTCAATTGAGGTTGTCAAACAATTGGGGCTGTTGACAACACCACACCTGCATCCATACAACATTGGGTGGCTTCACCAGGGATGCGATCTCAGTGTCAGCTAGCAGTATCACCTGTCCTATGACATATAGCTCTTCAAGGATGAGGTAGTGTGTAATATTTCCCCTCTTGATGTTTTTGATGTTGTTTTGGGCCAACCATATATGTGGAAACGTCATGTTGTTTATGACTCTTGACCTTGTAGTGTCATTATTACTCTGGGGGGTCAGCTCTACAAGATACTAGAGGCAGTTCCTACTATTGTTCCACCAAAATAGTGCCGCAAGGTAATCTCTCATACTGCAAAATTCATCCTCTTCATAGTCTGTTCAAAGGATGCATGAAAGGCCACTACAACCACTACATCGTCAACACCTTCTATCCAACAGAAGTAGATTGTAGAAGAGAAAGAAGATATTGTTTCTTCACCTACAATGGTGTCTACAAAATTCCCCGTCAACACCAGAGACAACAAGTTGGTGGGACAGATTCAACCCTACCTACAACAGGTTCATGACATCCTTCCAAAGACCAAGCAATGCAACTTCTCCAACAAGGAACACAACTCACCAAGATTTAGATTCAGAAAACACTTTCCCCTCTTCCTCAGGCACTCAAAACAATGGATAGGATTTATTTCTAAGGGGGGGGGATTGATATAGGTGGATGGTGGCCACCCACCTATTCCAAATTCCAACTGGCTCATCTTGACAGTTTTCAATTTAGCACTTTTCTCTATAATGGGGAAATTTCTTTATAATTGTGGGTTCTACACTTCCAGGGTTGTTTGAATCCCTACACAACATCTAAGTGGATATTGGTGGCCACCCACCTATTCCAACTGTATTATTTTGGAAGTTTTCATGTAAGTACATATTTCTATACTTCCAGGGTCGATTGGGGGATCTAAACAATGTTTTCTTGGCTTGCCATAGTCAAAATGTAGAGAGAGATAGAATTTGATGGAATAATACGTATTTCTCAAAAATACCTTTCCAATGGGCTATCATACACCTAAAACATATATCATATGCAAAATTTACGACCCCGATAAGTTAATGTACTAACTTACCTCAATGGGGCCCACATGAATTTTGGTGCTTCATCTCCTAGGGTTAGGTCTTTGGATGTCTATGGTTTTGGCATTCATGTTTATCATAAAAAGGCCTTCATAGCCTCATTGTAATCATCTTCTTGTGAATAAGCATAGCCATCACATATCTTCTTAGAGATAAAGATGCCACCATTCTAGAAAGTCTTGCACTCTGTATTTTAACAGTTTCTATGCATTTCTTTCATTAATAGAAATCATGTATTGTTGTATTTCTCTGTTTCTAGCAATTTTTATGTGTATTTCATTGTAATATCTCTTGTTTCATTTCGTTCCGAAAATAATCTGGATCAAAGAATCTGTTCAAAAAAACAACTGCACCTAGCACTACTATCTATAGTTGAGCCAAGAAGGCTTGAAGAAGCCAGCAATGATTAATTTGGATCAAATCCATGGATGAAGAGTTAGATCAGATAGAGAAGAATGACACTTGCAAACTGGTTCCAAGGCTAAGGAATAAGAATGTGATCAGTACAAAGTGGGTCTTCAGAAACAAATTGAATGAAGATGGAGATGTTACCAGGAAGAAAACAATATTGGTATGTAAAGGATAGGCTCGGGTTGAAGGTATAGACTTTGAAGAAACATTTTCCCTACTTTCCCACTTAGAAAATTATGGTATCCCCCCAAGTGTGGATAAGGAACCCATGTTTTTCTGAGGAATAATTTAATGAAGATCAATGAATTTATAGGTAAGACTATCATGGATGGATAGTACATGCCGTACCATTTCCGGTGATATGTGGTACACCACTTAGTTCTTCACAGTTGAGGAGATATGGACTAGTAAAGTTGGAGAACCCTCATGGGGTATCTAGAAGCCTCTAGAAGGTCAAAGAAGTCAATTATTCTAGAATCTCCTAGAATAAGTTAACTAGTCAAAGTGGTTGTAACTAGGATTTAATTATGGGTAAATTTGTTGCAATAAGAAAATAATTAAAAATAAATTAGTTGCAACAAGAAGTGGTGAGTTTGTTATTTATGGTAAAGTGGTTGAAAATGGGTAAAGTAGTTAAAAGTGGGTTATCCCTAAAAGAAGTAAGTTGGGTAAAAAAGTTAGAAGATAACCCCCAAACAAAGCTACTTGGAGTCTATAAATAAGCGAGCAAGAGTCTCTCATTAGAACCTAATTTTGAGTAGAAATGAGAGAAGTTGCAAAAGTTGAAGGGTCAAGACTGTGGGTACTAAAATAGGGTTTTACTGAATACATATGCAGGTTGCAGTACTAGAAGGGCATGGACATCTGTCGGCCACAGCGGGAAAAAGCATAGATACCTGTGGATTTACTGAAGAAAGGGCACAACTATGTTTCCAAAGCTGAAGAAAAGGAAGATCGGATCTATCAGTTACAAGTTGTAAAGATGAGAAGAGGCTGCAGGAAGGTCTAACAGTAAGAAGGTACAATAGAGTTATCTACAATAACGAAAGGTATGTTATATTTTTATCTAAAGTAGATCCTCGGTGAATGTTTTGATATGGTCATGGGAGATTGAGATATTTTCCTTGAGGGACTATTTTTTGTATGGTATATTCTGTGTAAGATAGATCTATAGAGATACAGTGCTACTGTATTGGTTTTTTGTTGTTGGGATACTTCATTGGGCATCTTATTAAGACATATCCTATATTATTTGGAGTATGGTTGAGGGTTTATGGTTGAGACATAGTGTTATCAGTACTGGTCGGGTTTGCATAACCGTGAGGTTTTGTTGCATGGTTAATGTAAGGGGTTCTTATATCACATAAGTTCACTGAGACATATGTATGAACCTAGTACATGGTTGTATTAGATCTACTTGGATATTGGATGAGTATTGTTTCTATCTGATCAACTAGTTTGTGAGAAGATATAGAGTGATTAGACAGTGACAGAGACTGAGACAATGACACAGATAGAGTGACAGAGACAACATTTTTTATACTAGCAGAGATTTGTGCTAGTTCGCGAGTTGCAACAAATAGAGTTGCGAAAATCTGCGAGTTGCAGTAGGGAAAGGTGCGAACATCCGTGTGTTGCAGAATAGATAGGTCGTGGATCTACAAGAAATTTTTGAAAAAGATTGGTATAGGTTGTGACAGGATTTCAGTGATAGTTATTATAGTTATAGTGATGATTCAGTGACAGTGAGAGGTTGTCTACATCTGACATTTATACTTCAGGGTGGTTGGATGAGGCAAGGATAGGTGGTTATTTCCACCTTCTGGTTGTAGTTGAAGAACCTAGGGGGTTATAGCCAGATAATTGGGGAGTTGGAGCTTCCCTCAAGTTGCTGAGAATATAGGGGGTTGGAGCCTCCTCCCAGTTTCAGCTGGAAAACAAAGGAAGTTGGTTCTTCCAATGAATGTACTTATTTAAGACATATAAGAAAAAGCATTTCATAGTTTTCTCTCGCATTGGGTTTCCACATAAAAATAATGGTTTACTGTGTATGTGTATGATTTCTCATTGTTCATGGTTTATTTATTCTACAATTGTTGAATGATATTGGTAATCTGATCAAAAATATATATTGGGGTTAAAAAGGATTAAAATGCACAATTACTGATTCACCCCCCCTCTTAGTAATCCAACACCACTGATCTTTTTCCACCAACATATCTTCCATATTGAGCTTCGAAAATTCAAAACGTATCCCATTAAATTTATCAATGTTGATTTTTGAACTTCTCTCCATTTATTTTCATGTAAAGAATCAATACCACATATATTCCATTGTAACAAGGCTTATCACAATCCTAAGCCAAACTCCTGACCACAAAGGCATCCCCCTGAAGCCAATAATTGCTCTAATACCAAATGCAGAATTTAACCTTGTACAATTAATTACGACAAACAAATTTTTAATAAAACAAAAAATATACAATGGCACACACACACACACATTACAAAGACATTTTTACTTTGGAAACTCAAACCGAGAAAACCAACAATCTGTTTAGAGCCACACCTCTAATATTTTATTCATCATATTCATTATTTACAATACAATATTTATATAGGATCTCGTGGCATCCTAAAACCTAATCAATTGACCCATATTAGTCAACAACTCTAATTCCTTAACTGGAATTAGAAAACCATTGGAAAAATCCATGTGTTGAATAACCGCCAAAAAAGGATGCAAAATACCGACAATAACAGACCAAAAAACTTTTCTCGGGGGATCTTGCCTTCGAACCCCCACAAAATTTTTATCTTGGGGGTGCTAAGAACCCCGCATACCCCATTTTCTCCCATATTAGTGTACAATACATGGGATAAAATTTTCAATGAATATAACACAAACCCAAAAAGAACCCATTCCAAGTGGCTCTTCAAGAGGTACCTTCCTCACTAAGAGGGAGTGTTGATGTTTGTAGCATCAAACATGTAATTCTACACAATTGTAAGTGTATATACATGTGGAAGTTTTACAGATACTTCTACCTTGATACTCCACTTTAATTAAAAGAATTATTAAAGTAAAGTTCTTTCATTAGTGAGTTGAGTTTTATATAAAAATAAATGCTTTAATTAGCATTAGTGAATTAAATAATAGCCATTTATCTCAAGTGAGGTGAGAAGTAATGTCAATATTCAATCAATTTGGAGATTAAAGTTAGGTCATAACTCAATCTTATATAAAAAAGAAAGGTAAAGGTGAAGGCGAAGACTTGACAAATTGATACAGAGCATAGAAGGACTTTTTCTTGGAGAAGTGGATCATGAAGGATTGTGATTCAAGGAGATCTTTGATAGGTGGAGACATAATTCCATATAGAGATAAAGTCAAAGAGAAGACAAAACATAAGTAGTTACAAGTGAGTTTCATTAGATTGAAGCTGCAACATCAGGGTTGCATCGTACGAAGTTCCATATAGTCTTTGAGTGCGTGTATGCTTGGCTCAATGGATACATGTGTGTATGCATGGCTTTACTTAAGGAAAGTATTAAGGAAGCATGAAAGTACAACGTTGTACAATAGTGTAGGAGATTTCTATGGTTTGTAGGTATTTTCTATAGTTGTTTTAATTTCTATTCGGGCCATTTTCCCAGGTACAGGATCCCTTGTAAGTTTTGAAGTTATTTGAATGATAATATTAGTTGATGGGAATAATTTCATTGTGTAGTGTGGTTGAGATTTTAGTTTCTAGTATTGCTTCCACTATCTTTAATTGAGTTGAATATTCCAGTAGTGTATGTTGTTTTGTGAGCTGCTAATTTGATTTATAATAAGGAAATAACTAGATAACAATATACCTAGGTGTGAGAGTAAGGATTTCAACATTTTTCAAGAAATTATATTGACCCTTTTTTGTTTTCATTGTTTTATAATATAGTGTATTCTACAATTCTTTGCCCCTGATCCTAATCTATTCCTATATATTTTTCATGGGCTTGTTTCTGGTCCTATTCATTTCTTGTGTACATGAAACACTTTTGAATAAAAGTTTGTATTTTTCTTTTCTTGTCAGGGTACTAGTGGCATTTTTGGTTTTCACTAGCGTCCTACCCCATCATGACTATTAGGCTTTTCATGGTGGGGAATTCCTTATTACAAACCTAATTCTACCCCCAGAGAGATTTTCAACCAAAAGTTTGTCCCAGGTGGCTCGATGTGGTTTTCACTTGGGAATTTTTATTGTTTTTTCCCTTTTCCTTTGAGAGTTCTTGGACATCAAGATGGATTGAGGAAATTTCTACTTTGAACCAAATCCAGTTGTTGATCTTTGAGTTTGGTTGTGAAGTCTTCCTTTCGCACAGGATTGTTGTAGATCTTGAGCCTATAGCCATTGAATAGCAGGGGGATGTTCTTCTCATCTATTTTCCTTATTTTTACTAAGTTGATATCATAACAATCTTGTAAGGGCCTAATGATCTATTTTTTAGTTTTACCTTGAAATCCTTGAACCTTGATTCATAAAGTAGATCCCAATCCCCTTCCTTGAAACTTATAGGCCTAATTATATTGTCATGTCATATTTTTATTTATAGTTTCACCACTTATGCATGGAACAAGGCTCGTTCTACGTGCTCATCAAAGGAATTCAATTATTACAATATTTATTTTTGGGTTGATGAGAGGTCTAGGTTCAATGTGGAAGTTTTTCTAGTGTGGGAGCTTCAAAATCAATAGAGAACATAAATGTTTTTCGATAGACTTGTTTATATGTATTGAACCCTTTTATGGTATTCCAAGATGTATTATATGCCCATACAACTTCAATCAAACTATTTCCCCAATATTTCTTATACATGTTGAATGTCTTCGTGGCGATGTTCTCCATTTCTCTATTGGTCACCTCTACCTACCCATTTTCTTGAAGGTGGTATGTAGAAGAATTTCTATGGTGTATATTATTCAATTACATGATGTGTTCAATGACATTTGATGTGAACTAGGGACCAAAGTCAATGAATATCTCCCTTGGGATCCCAAATCTTGAGAAGATATATTCATGTAAGAATTGAGCTACCTTTCCTTTAGTTTCATTCCTCATTGCCTTCACGTCTATCCATTTTTTCAAGTAATATCTGCATATAAGAATATGACTATTTTGTTTTGAAGGATTTTCATTAAGCCCTATAAAATATAGGCCCCACTTATCAAAAGATTCCAATGAAACCTAAGGTTGTAATGGAATTTAATATCCTTTAGTAGGTTTTCTCATCCTTTAGCATTCATCACAATGACATACATACTTCTAAGCATCTCTATGGAGGGTAGGCCAATAGCACCTAGCTTGCAAGATGTTGTAAGTTGTATTATTTGATGCATAGTGGCCTCGAAAACACTCATCATGATATGCATGGAGGATTTCATGTGTTTTATATTTCCTAACACTTTTTCTCAAGATCTAATTAGGCTCAATCTTGAAAAAATAACCCTTAATCTAAGTGTAGGTGACACTTTTCCTAATGATTTTGTAGCATTATTTATAGGAGGTGTTGAGGAAACCTCCTTGTAGCTAAATAGTTGGATATATCAACAAACTAGGGGGGTTCTACTAAGATTACAAAGAGATGTTCATCTAGAAAGTCGTCATCTACTACATCATTATTTGCAGTATTGGTTAGCCTTGATAAAAAATTTGCAACAACATTGTTTTGCTAGACTTGTCAAGTATTATTAGATCAAATTATCACAATAGAAAAATCCATCTAATTCTTCTACCAATAATTTTATCCTTGTTCATAAAATATCTAATGGAATCATGATTTGTATACACAAATATTGGATATCTATTAATCCGGTGTTTAAACTTGTTAAGGTCATAATCAATGCAAAAAACTATTTCTTTGTGATAGTATAATTCATCTCTGCAACAAATAAATTTGTGTTGATAACATAAATTATAAAGCAAATTTTTTCTTCTTGGTGGACTAAAACTACCCCTAATTCCTTGTTAGATGCATCTGTATGAATGTGGAAGGGAATGTTGGCCTAAAACTACCACTTAAGGCCCTTCAATATATGGGTTGTTATTAGTTTTTATTTAATATCCTCAAATAATTTTTTGCATTCTTTTGTCCAGTAGAATTTATTATCCTTGGACAACAAAGTGAACAAAGGAGAGGGTAGTTTACTGAAGTCTTTGATGAACCTCATGTAGTAGCTTGCATGGACAAGGAAACTCATATATTTTTATTTTGAGGTCTGGTAGTTATTTGATAATTTTCACTTTTTATTTGTCAAATTCAATCCTGTTGGAGGATATATTGTGGCCCAATAGATCCCCTTCACTCATAAGGGTGTTTCATTTTTCATGGTTGAGTGAGAGGTTCATTTCTTCACACTCTTTAACAATTTTTCAATGTTGGTCAATGCTTCCTAAAAGGACTTTTCATAAGTTGTGAATCCATCCATGTATATTTCTACAGTGTTGTTGATGCTTGAATCCGTTAGGACCGAAATGACAACCCCACAAGGATGTGAAATCCCCTTGCATTTTTATAGAGGTGGTACTCCTCTTTACTTTAAGATTTTATTGGGACTATAGGTATTCAGAATATGGGACTTTGTAGAAGTCCATCGTGGTAATCAAAGAAATATAAATATTGCAAGAAAAATAAAACGAAAATGTTTTGTTTTTTATTTAGAGAAATTTCCTGAGAAATGACCAGGAACCACACACTTCATACATTTAAAGTAGATAAACAAAATTTCCTCACATCCATCATAGTTAAACTAAATATTTCTGATCACATAAAATAAAAAGAAGATGATATGCATGCATAAGAGAACTTTAACAAAGTGGACACATGGGTAGCTCAAATAAATATAATGATAGATCATTCTCAAATACATTATACTCAAACCTCAGAGTTACAAAGAACAGTCAAAACTGACCCCGAAATATATCTCTTCAAATTTCTAAAAAATATATAGTTTGTTACATATTCCTTGAAATTTTAAATGTGTTTTTCCTAAGGACTCGGATTGGGTCTCCCATGGACCATAACGCAAATATAAACAAGAATTAAGATTGTAGAAGGAGGATGATGGGCGGTAAAAGAACAAAAAGACCTGGAAAGAAGAAACAAGTTATCAGACTTCAGTTAAACATTTCTAGTCAAATAAGCAGAGTAATTGGATGAAGAAACTAATAAAGAAAGAAAGATGTGATCAACATAAACTTACTATGATGTTCTCTCGTGTCTTCACTTGCTTGTTGGTGTCCTTTTATTGTATTCATTAAAAGTTACAAGAACTATCTCAACTATTTCTTTCCCCTTGTTGGTCAATTTGTCGATTGCTTTCTTGAACCATTATTCAATACAATTTTTCATCGGTGCCACGTTTATTTCATGCCTAATTTTGATGTTGAATAAATCACCCTCCAAGTCTCTTAAATCAAGGGAAATGCCATGTAATGCTTCTTCAATATCTTGATTCTTCACGGAGTATTCTACTAGCCAATTTTCTATGTCAAGTTCATTGTATTCGAGTATACCATACAAATTTTCAACTGATAACCCTTTAAAAATATCAACTTGTTCGTCAAACTACTGCTTTGTTAGGAACATTGAGTTGAAAATTAATTTGGGGTTTTTTTCTTCGTTATTACTTCCTACTAGGTCTATCTCCGTGAGTCTCTTGAACAATTGTTCCCTTTTCAGTATGGCTTCATTGCATGCTTGGACACTATTATTCAAATTTTTAATCTTCTCTTTCCATAAAGCATTTAACTGTTTTATCCAAATTGGGGAGGGAAGATCCTGCTCTCTTCTTATGAGTTCCATAATGTTAGAGACTTTAGTTCCAAAGGGTAGTACAACATCAATCTATAAACCTTGCTCATTCTTTAGGCCAACTTGCAAATATTCATGGATTGCATGCACCCTTGAGCCAAAAGAAACAATGTTTTCTGAAACCTCCCATGCCTCTGTGATCAATATCATTATTTTCTTAATATTTCTTTCTACAGATCTCCTAGTTGATGTAATTATAGTTGAATATCCTTTCAATTTAGAAACAGGTGTGGTGGGTCTGGCTATTATCAAAGGACTAGAAAGAAGTGGAATAGGCATTAAGGCATGTTCTAGTTCCTTGATCCTTTCTTTCAACTTCGTTTTTTCTTCTTCTATACCACCAATGGAATCATCGAGAGCATCCTCGGTTGCTCTATGAATTTTGGAAATTTGGGAAAGCCGCAAATATTTTAGGTCAACCTATGAGCATGATTTTCCTTTCTTATTTTTCATATCACTTTTTTCAATAATCAACTTCTTAGATTCCTTTTCGAAGAAAATGCTTTGAAAAGCAAATGACTCCTCTTCACTGAAAGTCTAATTCTCAATGATCTCTAATGATGAATTTTGATGGGTCATGTTTCCTGGCTGATCAATTGTGGGAAACATTTTATCAACATATACCTCGAGCTCCATGTATTCAAGAGAGAAGGTGTTGATGTCATTTTCTATGAGGTTTTCTTCTTTCTACATAACATTATTCCTCTTATTTCTCAGAGGGTGCGTGTGTGAGCTCTCGATTTTTCTGAAGGGAGGATTCTTATCACACCCGATGCTTGAAATACTGTTGGTAACTTTCCTAGTTGGGTGGGCCGTTGGATAACTTATCTGAGATGTGGTAGTTTTAGGGGTAACAACTAGAGACTAGGCGCTCTTCTCACTAGGAACCTTTCCTTTCTGCTTGTAAAACTCATTAGTACAAAGTACTTCTTCCAAGTCACCAACATTGTGAGAAGGAGAAACTAAGTTGTTGTATTCTTCTTCACTCAAAACAATATGAATGAATCAGTTGTTGAATCCTATTGACAACATATGTTCCAAAAATATTTTACTGGGGTCAAACCCCTTTATCTTTTCAAGATATTTTAGATTTACATTGCTGAAGTGATTCACAAACTTATCAATTTTGTTTATATTCTTGAATACGAAGTCTCCGAATTTCCACGAAAAGGGGATGAATTGATTTTTCTGTTTTTCATGGAAAAAGTGCAGCCAGGAATTGTACTGCCTTGCCACTTCTGTGATAAATAATTTATCAGATACATGGTATGGAAGAAAAGGGAAATTTTCCTTGGTCCAAAGTTCCTTATAACACTGTGATTTCCCATCTTCTCTAACGTTCCCTATTTCTCTAAGAATTTATTAGCTTGGTTTGATATCCTGGGGGTATTTTTACCGAACTACGGTCCTTTGAAAACTAGAACAAAATCATTGTAAACTTTGTAAAAATGAAAAGAATTCTTGTGTCTCCACAATGCTTGATACCAGAAGGTAACTGGATCAACTTCACAGTTCACCCTCTTATAAAAAATCAATTTTGGAAATTGGCAACAATATACTATTGCAAGCACCAAATAAGAAGTCATAAAGAATTTCTTGTCCTTTCTGTAATGTGAAAATTGGGAGGATTTCAATGGAAATCAATTTCCCCCAATAGAAGATAGGTTTCTCTTTAACTGTAAAATATCAAATATAAAGAATCATGTGGGAAATGGTGGTGATTATTTCTTGGCCTATCAGCCTAGTAGACAATCAAGTGATTTCCCAAAAGGGGTTTTTGAATGAGTTGACCTGAATCCCGGTGATGTATTCTAGGAGAGTCGTGGGATTCTCCAATAACTAGGGAAAGAGATCCAAGCCATTGTCATGTTTTTTTAGAAAATCTATGGAATTCTCTCCTTTGAAGGTAAGTGTTGGCTCAAGGATATTCAACATCTTATGAAACACTTGCGGTGAAAGAGAGATGGAGGAATGATATTGAAGTTGTATAATTTGCTGACTCAGTATGTACTTCTCAATGCACCATGCAACCATTTTTGTGCAGTCGAATACCTCAAGGACACACCCTATGCAAGCAATTTCGGTTGTCCATATTATATCTTTATTTGCAAGAGGAGATGAGTAATACGAGTATTCTCTAGACCACTGAAATGTTTGGTCTTTACGACTAAAAATATTCAAAGTATTGCCACAAAACTGTTGTCTGGATGCTGCTACCATAGGTTGACGAGAGTGTTCTTTCAACTACATAATAACTTGCAATGAATCCTTTCAGAGATATAACAATAATATAATCCTTGACAAATCGTGCTTGAATGCAATTTAATGAAAAATATTCTCGATCCCTTCGCTTATTAATGATGATGTTTACAGAGATTTCATGATAATTTATTAGAATTAAACCATACTAAATGCATATTGGGAAAAGCGCGAAGATGGCGGGGATGGACAAGAGAAATTTGAATTTGAGTTTTTTTTTGTGAACCCACGAATTCGTGGTTGTGAATGATCGAAAATAGTCTAAGTATTGCATAATGGTGAGTCAGACTTTGGATATAGGAGAGATGAAATACTTAGGGGCTCGTTTCCCATGACAAGTCTGACAATCATAATGTAGATCATGGTTCTTTGGGTGCAAAATGGAGATTGTGGAACTTGGAAGATGAAAGATTGAACCTACGGTTGCAAAAATGGTTAAGTATATTATAACAAGGTGGTCGGTCAGACTCATGATATAGGAATACAGATGTAGGTGAAGACCCACGATACAAGCAACCCATGAACCCACCGATTTTTTGAAATATGACTAAGTATAGTAACTATAAAGGGGAAAGAGAAGGGATAAAAGAAAACATGAATGAGGGTATGTATAGAAGACGAAAAAGAAATGGAAAAAATAAGTTGGAAAAATAGAAAAGGGAGGGAAATTTCTGAAGAAGGAATTGATCTCAACAATGGGCTCCAACTTTTTTATGATAACCCCCTATGGATTTTAAAGAATCCAAAGTATTTATGATGATGTGCTTCCATCCATTGGGCTATGGAGTCAAATGTAAGAATATACAAACTGAAAAATAAAATTATGTACAAGGAAAATGAGATTTTTTTAGGTGAACAAACCTTTCAAAAGTTGCCCATTGATAGGAAACATTAATATTTTAACCTTCAAGTCTTTGAGTATATAAGAATTAAAACCCAACATCTTATTGACGATGTATGGTCCAATCTAAAGTGCTTCAAACTTTGTATGCATCGATGGCTTCTCCTTTTCTTTGTTCCAGAGTAACACTAGTTCTCCCTTCTGAAAATTTTTTACAGTTGCATTTTGATCAAAATATCTTTTGATACTTTGTTGCCTCTGAGAAGTTCTATTTAGGGATTTACTTCATTCTTCCTCTAATTTCAACAACTGGTTGATCCTTCTTTGTATAGGTGAACTGTCTTCTGCAGCTTGTGTATTAACCAAAAAATTCAAAGCATTGAGTTCTAGGTGGATTGGCATTTTTGCTTCTTTCCCATAAACCAATGCATATGAAGACATCTCAGTGTTGTCATTTGAAGTCGTTCTACTTGCCCACAATGCATCAGTTAGCTTTAGATGCCAATTCCTTTGGTTCTTGTCAATAGTTTTCTTCAATAGCTGTGTTGGGTCTCCTATTTGATACCTCCAATTTCCATATCTTGTCCTATATTTGAACCAATTTTGCCTCAGACATATGCACTACTTGCATATTTTCCTCAAAAGTTATGTCCTTTAGCTATCCCTGTGTATATATGAGGTAAATTATGTTTAATCATGATTTATGAGATTTATTAGTGATTGGAATAGAATAGTCAATGTTAAATGCTCTCTAATTACTTTGAATGATCTAAGAAGACCTTATGACACAACTCTTATTCATCTGGTACCTGTTACAACATTCATCTGGTACTCAATTCGTCCAGTACCTATTTTTGTGCTTATCCGGTACCTCTCTCTGAGCTTGTCTAGTACCTATTGCTGCGCTCATCCAGTACCATTTTTGTGTTCGTCTAGTACCTATTTACATACTCATCTTGTACCTATCCCTGTGTTAGTCCAGTACTGATATTTGACTATGTGTGTTCGGTACCAATCTTTCTGTTCTAGTTGTGCGTGTGTAGTACCAATTCCGCATTTGTAGGCTTGGGTGTTTGAACAAGTTGTTCTTGATGGGTCCAAGGAATTTTTTGGTTCAAACATTCTTTGTTCATTGAAGACCATGATACATTTTATCACTCATGCACTTCGTCTCATGAGGATGAAATCATTCCCTTGAAAAATGATACATCAACCAATTGTAATATTTGTGTAGGCATTTGATGCTATCTCCATAATTTGATTGTAACGGTTTCCTCTCTTTAAAGAGAGTGCCTTGTAGATGATAGATACATAGAGATAGAATTAAGCATTGTTATTCTCTAAGATTGATTCTTGAAGACTATTGATTGTACCCCTTTTTTCTGAAGTAATGATATAAATTGCAGTCCATTGATTCTATGTGTGTGTTCAAATATTCTCTTCTATAAGTTTATTTAAAATATACCTTGTTGGTATGGAAAGGGCCCACCAAACCAACCGGTAAGCTTCCTTTTGTTTATTTGTGAATATAATTTTGGTTTTCTGTGTGCGACTAGAATAATTCTATGTTTGATCATAACATCCAACTTTATTCCTGTTATGTTTTAGTGATACACTTGATAGCATGAAATATAGATGTGTGGTAACTCTAAGCGAATGGTATTTTTTTGTGCAATGTGAGATTTATGAGTGCAACAATTTATTTGTAATTAATTGTTATATTTGTGTGTGTGTGTATGAAAACAATCAATTGTTAGAACAAATGATTTAGTGTTTGTTTCTATTTCGCAAATCTAGGGACAAGCCAGATCTCCATCCTTCACCTTACATGATCCTATAATGGAGTATCTCACCACACCTAGAGTTTCTTCCCATATTGGTTAGGCTACATATTACAAACACAGGCATAATCAAGACCTCCATCTGTCACCCTACATGCACCTATAATGGAGTGTCTTACTTCACCTAGTATT
The DNA here is from genome assembly GCA_032191745.1 of Picea mariana. Taxonomy (NCBI): domain Eukaryota; kingdom Viridiplantae; phylum Streptophyta; class Pinopsida; order Pinales; family Pinaceae; genus Picea; species Picea mariana. Next base: position 77,012 of record JASDQU010308971.1, on the reverse strand, counting down.
TCTTCTAGGATTGATTGAGCTTTCATTTAAGAATGTGCAGAGTGTTAATTGATTCTAGTCTAATTGCTATAAGAAACATAGTCAAAGTTCATATTTCCCTTTCATGAGCCTGTAATGAACAAATTCACCACCTGAGAAAGATCTTTAGATTACATGCTTGTTTACGAGTTTTTCTTTTGATTTTCTAATTGTGTGGAGAGTGTTACTTGAAGAGTGTGGAAATAGAGTATCGGTTTTAGAGTGTTTTCTTATGTAGGCTACACTCATCATGCATAATCATTTATCTGTTATCGAAACATATAGAGCATCAACTCTATTGATTACGAAACCGGATTGACATATTAAATGATTACAATATATTGAACATATAATTGCACCAATATTTTGGCGTTGTTGTCGGGGAGTTGTAAATGATAATAGGCAGTATTTGCATTATATTTATTTTATGGTTGTGGATTGGTTTTAAGGATGACCTAAGGGAGGATAGAAGACAGTAAGACATGAGGAAAGAGCCCACACATCCACTTTAGTGGGGTTGCTCCAAATTCAAGTTGTCCTCTTACCTTCAGTGGTTCAATTTTGTGTTGTGTTAGTATTATATCTTATTTTTATGCATAGAAGTAGAGATAGAAAAGGTATATTTATTGCATTCAAAATTGCAGAAAATTCAAGAAAACCCCCCATACTAATTGAGACAATTTGTTTGTAGGAGAAAATCTTATAGGAGAGAGTTCAAAGGCAGTAATTGAAAATACAACCAAAGGTCCTAAATCTAAAGCTATTGTTCATATTGAGAACATATCAAAACAAGCAGTAAGGGAAGCACCAGCGACCCAATCAAAAGGAAGAGATGGAAAAGAGACAGAGGTGGTGGTAGAAGAGGTTGAATATTCCATTGGAGAAAACACAAAGTATTGGAACAATTGGATATTCCAACTAACCTAGTGGTTGAACCATCACTTAGTGAGAAACATTACCTGCATCCTATAACCTGCTATTTAGAGATATGCTAGATGAGGAAGCAATGCAAATAATGAAACTGAGACATTTGGATTCCCAATATTAGACATTACCAGAGATGTTTCTATGAAGAATATCCCACTGTCATCATTACCTCACTTACATGGTATATCAACATAATATCCTGATTCGTTTTTGTTTGAATTTGATATACTTTGTAGAAGTTATAATTATACTGATAGTGCACAAAAATTAAAACTCTTTCCAGCCACACTTAAAGACTCAACATTAAGGTGGTTTGTGAGTATAGGAGAGCATACTATCTTATCTTGGGATGGGATGATAGAAACTTTACTCCATAAATACCAATATTATTGCAGACCTAGGGATGTTAGGAATGATATATTTAAAATGCAGTAGTCTAAGAAGGAGAGTCTAGAAGATTACTTAAAAAGGCTCCTATACAATTATGAAAAGATAAAACAATTAGCTTTAGACATAACCACAATTAGGACCATCTTATTGAAGGGTATAAGGGATGAATTTTTTGAGGCACTAAACCTCATGAGTTCTCGGGATGTATATCACAAACCATTTGCATACATTACAGAGTATTGTAAAAGGTACTCCCGCAGTCAAGCCAAAATAGGGAAAAGTGTAAGTGATCATATAAGCATAACTACTAAACCTACTTCAAGAAGTGTTACAAGGATAGAATTAGGGGATCTACTAGAAAAATTCAAAATAATCATCCTAAACACAATAAACAACCAATTAGACACCATGAAAAATAAAAACAAACAACAAGAAGAAAATGCTACTTTAGAAAATTTGTCCTCAATGTAGGAAAAGGAATCCTGAAAAAGAATGTCTTGTTAATGTCATTGAAATTTGTGGCTTTTGTACATAAGACCACCCTACTAATGAGTTCCCTTCCTTAAATTGACTAAAATACATTTTTAAGGGAGGAGGGGAACCTAAGGAAACACCATATCCCCTTAAGAGAGCATGGAGACAACAAAATCCTGATATGTTTTTTGATCCTACCACACAATATCCATAACAACAATGGATTTATCCAATGCCTTAGTCTCAATGGACACTTCAACAACCACAAGTCCAAACTTGGAAACAAGGATGGAGGTCACCTTCTGTTACACATTATTTTCTTCATCCCTATGACCATTAATTATGTAAACCTATATGTTTCCTTCAGAGGGGTCAGTGGCCTGAATTCCTGAAGAAAGAAGGGAGAAGAACTTTTCCTAAGAAAAGAAGTTGCATTCTCCTTTGTAAAAACCCTATTAAAGAGTTTGTTTGCAAGTTGCTATATATATAGGGTACGAAAATGCCTAATTTTCGTAGGTTGCACCTTAGCTAGGTCGTGAAATGTTCGCAGGTTGCTATATAGGCAGGGTGCGAGAATGCTCATACGTGGGAAAAATGAGCATCTTCTCGATGCTTGTAGAAGGGGAGGCTTCCATGGTGAGGTGGCATCTGAATGGTTTCGATCTTACTCGCTTTCATGATTTAGTGGGATCATCCTAACCTCCTCACCTTATCGTCTTCAACTTATAAAAGGAGAGGATATCTCATGAAGAAGGTTAGCTTTTGATTTTGGAGCTTGGATTGGATTGAGCTTTGGAGATTGTTAGCTTGGCTAGATGAGCCATTTTGCCAAGATAGATTGTGAATATTATCAGAATTATGCTCTCAAAATTCTTGGAGTGGAAGTGTGTGGGGAATGAAGGACAGTTGGAAGGGACCTTACGACATCAAGGCCATGGTTGTAATCTCTCTTTCACATTTAATATGATACAGTAATATGATTCTTTCCTATAAATCTTGTTGTGTTTTATTGTATGATTCCTTGATCACATACATAGGTTTATATTGAGTTCATGCTATTACTATCACTTTGGTTGGTTCTTTTGCAGGTTCATCATTGTATGAGCGTTGGAATGGAGTTAGGATGGCGATGGCGAGAGGAAGCAGCGTTTAAAAAGTATGTCACCTATCCCTCTTTAGTTAGTAAATTCAATATCTAAAACTTAAGGAAAGCATCATGTTCTGGTGTGTTTTGTTTTAGATCTAGGTGGATCTAGGGAGATCAGTTAGTGTCCTCACCTACCGATTTATCCAATACCACCTTCATACTAGAATGTTCATTTTCAGCCATCAACGTTTCCTACTTACCCACAATATCATTCCAATATATATCATTTTTTACCTGTATTCAATCTTCCTACTGTACCTCCACCTTACCAACTACAACAACAACTCACAATGCCTTTGAAAATAAATCAGCAGTAGAAAATGCAAGTTGCACCTAATCTAACTCCCCCTCAGCCTACTCACATTATCCCTAATCCGAACAATAGTCCTACACAACCTATACATAATCTTGAAGTATAGACTTTCCCAACTTATGCAATAAATCCTACTTCACTAAATGAAATTCAATTAATATCTGGAAAGGTCTTGAATAATCCAAATTTTGTAGTGGTTATTCAAGAATAAGAAAAAATAGATAACCAACCAAATGAATAAGAATGCATCCCTATACAAGAGGAAATTCCTCCTCACACTCCTCAACCATTAGAAATACCTCAGGAAACTAATCCCCCTACCTTAGGAAACTAATCCCCCACCTTATCCAAAAATGTTACTTGTGAAGAAACTTGAGGTGCCTCTAGGACATGATTTAGAAGTTAAACTAAGGAATATATGTGTAACGATTCCCTTACTTCAATCCATCAAAGATATTCCTATCTATGCTAAAATTATAAGGGATATTTGCATTAAAAATAATGGAAGGAAGAGGAAGGAACCTCTTATTATACAGGTGGTTGGACAACTATCAGAATTTATATCAGAAATTCCATCTAAATATAATGATTTGGGAAATTCAGTGGAAACTATAGAAATTAATGGAATTTCTTTGTAAAATATACTTTTATATATAGGAGAAAAAATAAATGTTATGACTGTTGACACCATGTGAACCCTGCAACTCAATCACCTAAGGACAACACACAACTTGCTGGAATTAGCAAACAAATCAATCATTAGCCCAACAACAAGTCTAGATGAAGTAACAATTACCTTATCCTCGTGGGAGTATCTTGTGGAATTATTGGTAATTCAATCAAATTCTTCAAAACCTGGACATCCAATTGTTCTTGGTCGACCTTGGTTGGCCACTGCTGATGCATTTATTAGCTGTCGGTCTGGGGAGATGAAAATTTCTAATGGGAGCCACAGTCATAAACGTATTCTCTTTCCTCTCGCCCAACCAACCACTGAAGTTCCTTTATGGTTGGAGAATCCATATGGGGAGGATAATTGTTCTCAACTCTTTTTAACACTTGAGAAAGAAAAAGGAGTTAAAGAAAAAATTGAAGAATAGATTTTAACCCTATTTTTAGCCAATACAAAATGTATTGAGTGTCCTCAATCTTTTCCAGAATTTACACATATTTTCAGCCCTAAATTTCAGGAGGTATGACATCCCTCCACTTCTACATTGTTCAGTGTATCAGAAATAAATGTAGGGGAAGAGTCAATTGTTCAGACTACTGAAATCAGTCCTGGAAAACATCTATATATCAATTCTAGCTTGAAATCAAATCAACAACAAAAATTGATCCAAATGATTCAAGGAGAGTCTAGTACTTTTGCATGGGATTACTATGACATGAAAGGAATTCACTCGGATACCTGTATACACCATATTTACACCAATGATCAAAATAGGCCTATTACACAACCCCAAAGAAGAATGATTCCATATTTAAAAGATATAGTGAAATAAGAGCTCCAAAAACTCCTACATGTCAGTTTTATTTACCCTATTTCAGATAGAAAGTGGGTATCCACATTAGTTATTGTGCCTAAGAAGAATGGAAAATGGATTATTTGTGTGGACTTTAGAGAGTTGAAAAAGGCTACCTATAGAGATTATTTTCCTTTTGCTTTCATGGACTAGGTCTTGGACACCTTCTCTAGAAAAGGTACTTTTCTTTCTTAGATGGGTTTAGTGGGTATAATCAGATCCAAATCACCCCTAAAGATCAGTAGAAAACCACATTTACTTTCCCATGGGGTACATATGCTTAGAGGGTTCTTCCCTTTGGTTTGTGTAATGTCCCTGCCACCTTTCAAAGGGCTATCCTATCTATTTTTTTTTATTTAACCCATGATTGTGTAGACATCTATATTGATGACTTCACAGTATATGGGGATGATTTCCAACAAGTATTGGAAAATTTGGAGAAATTATTGATTAGGTGTAGAGAGACTAATCTTTCCCTCAACCATGAAAAATCTAGAATGATGCTCACAAAAGGGATTGTCTTGGGCCATCATATTTTTGGTACCAGAATAAGGGTAGATCCTGCCAAAATTGACATTATTTCTCAAATCAAAACCCCTAGCTCACAGAATGAAGTTAGAAGATTCTTAGAGCATGATGGATATTATAGGAGATTCATTCAAAAATTTACAAAATTATTTTCCCCACTGTTCAAATTGTTAGCAAAAGAGGTTGAATTCCATTGGGATGAACAATGTCAAATTTCCTTTGAAATTTTAAAGAAAAAACTTTCAAGTGCCCTTGTTTTAAGAGGACCGAACTGGTCTCTCTCCTTTCATATATGCACTGATGCCTCAGATACTACTTTGGGGGGCATTCTAGGAAAAAGAGAAAACCAACTTCCTTTTGATATCTACTTTGTCAACAAAAATATCTCCCCTACTAAAGTAAATTACACTGTCACTGAAAAGGAATTCTTGTTAGTAGTTCATGCCATTAATAAATTCAGACACTACATAACAGGGTATGAGGTTTTTGTACACACAGACCACTCAACCATTAGGTTTTTAATGAATAAACCTATGACAAATTATAGAGTTACTAGATGGTTTCTATTATTGCAAGAATTCAATATTACTATCATTGATAGACCTGGAAACGATAACCTTGTTGTTGATTTCCTATCTAGATTTATTCATACAGGTGATAATGCAGCCCTGGATGACAATTTTACTTGGTATGAAAATGTGGCTAACTATCTTGTAACAGGAAAATTATCTCAGAATCTATCCCCTCGAGAGAAATAGAGGATTATTCAGCTGAGTGCAAATTATGTGGCACGATGACTATCTATACCATACATGGCCTGATTTGGTGAATGGAATATGTGTACAGGAAGATGAGATGTATGGCATGTTCAAAGCCTTCCATGATGGCCCATGTGGAGGAAATTTTGTTGATAAGAGGAAAACATACAAAGTACTACAATTAGGCTACTATTGGCCAACCACCTTTATGGATGCAAAGAAGTATGTGTCCAGGTGTGATGATTGTCAGAGGATGGGGAAACCAACTGCAAGTGATGAGATGTCTCTCCAAGCTCATGTAGTAATTGAACCTTTTGAGAAATGGGATTTGGACTTTGTAGGACCTATAAACCCCATGTCTCCAAGGAGAAGATACATACTTGTTTTTATATATTATGTGACTGAATGGGTAGAGGCTAAAGCTTTATATTCTACAAATGAACAATCTGTTGTTGATTTTCTATTTGAAGATATCTTTACTCGTTTTGGTGTGCTTCGAGAAATAGTGATAGACCAAGGAACTCAATTTACCTCCAATTTGGTCAAATCCATTACTATACAACATTATATTAAACATAGAAAATCCTCACTTTATCACCCCCAAGAAAATAAACAAGTGTAATCAAATAACAAGGTGATAGAGGCTATACTTACCAAGACAGTTTAGTTACACCATAAATACTGGGTTGATCAGTTTCCTAAAGCCTTGTGGGACTAGAAAATAACTTGGAGAAAAACAAAGGGCCATACACCTTATTAATTGGTTTATGGGAAGCAGGTGATGCTTCCCATAATATTTCAAGTAAAAACCTTCATGACTGCTATGAAATTGGGGATGGATTTGGATGAAGCTAAAAGCAGAGGATATTGCAGCTGAATGAATGATCCAAAAATGATCCAGAGAAGGATAAGAACATCTGAGGATGCTCATAATGGCTTCAGTAGACAGAGAAAGGGAAAAGCTTCAAAGTTCTCAAAACTCAGTGAAAATGGCATGATCGTGAAGAACGCGTCACAAGATTTCTAACGGTGCAAACGGCTCATCAAACAAAGTTACGGATCGAAAGTTATAAGCGGTCACATTTTATGTCAAACTTGATAAAAAATTCAAAAGGTCAAGGTGACATGTGTGACAACTGCAAGGGTGACACATGGCACGTCTGTACAGCTGAGTTGGCATGGGATGACATGGAAATATCGTACAATTTTGATGGAAGACACATGCGTGAATTAAGTTGTGACAAGTGACATTTTATTGAGAAAATGATATGGTGCCACATGACCCAGTCGTGAGCTACCACATGGAACCCCTCCAGTGGTTGGTATGTGTAAAATTTATATGACTCTACAGGATTCAAACCCATGACCTCCGGGCGAGGTAAAGCTTTGGCAGGCCCTGGCTACCAGCCCACCCGTAGTGTTACTTAAACCTTATTGTTGGATTTAAATATTTAACCTTAAATGTTTATGTGTGTGGAAAGGGAAAAGGGCTAGGCCCTTGGCCCATCCCTTGGTTCTATGTCAATCCATGCAACCATGTCCACTGCCTCCATATGGCATAACCACCACATATAGCCATTTCGTCGATTTAATAGCCAATTGTCCGCCATTCTAATGGTCGCCCGCCAGATTTAGAAGGGCGCACCAAATCTGGTTGTAACCATGTATTAAAAAGAAGCAGAGTCCATGAGATTCAATCCCGGGACCTCCGCTAACCAAATGACTTAATATAGCTCCACTAACCACTCTACCAATCGTTTCACTTAATGCATAACCGCCCAAATTTTATATAAAAGGAGGCCTTTGCTAGTGTTTGGGATAGACGTGTGAGATCAAGCATGCCCATACGGATTCGGGCATGATTTTCAAGAATTGGCACATAGTTCAAGATAGTCCAGTAATTTATTGCAGGAGCAGTGGCACAAAAACTGAGGTAGGGGTGTGTCTCGGGCCTGAAAGTGTCAGACTTAGATTGAGGTGTGGAGACAATCATTTTTAGGTAAAATGATGTCACGAACAAAGTGGTGGTGTTATTTTTCTTATCAGAGAAAATATTCTATAGATTAACTCCAGAATGAGGTATACTTATGTATTTTTCCCAATTCTTTTGTTCAGTTAATAAAAAGGACTACCCATTTGAGAGGAGGACCTGAAGATGTAGTGCACCAGGGATGATCTCCATTATCAAGTTCTTTGTGTTCATATTGCATTCTTATGTCTCTTTCCTTTTGATATTTTCATTCTTTATGGTGTACTATAGTTTATGCTCATTTAATACAATTCTTTAATAAGTCACCTGACAAAAAGATCCTAGATCATGTTGGTATCAAAGCAGTCATCTTTGACTTGAATTTTTGAGTATGAATGCTTACTAGGGGCAAGCATAAGCAGGGTGAAGGAACTCTTAATAATTTTAATCCTGAAGTTGGTCGTGCATCCCGAAGGAAGAATATGACATAAGAGGACAAGTGTGATGAACAAGAGAAAAACTTTCACATGGTATTTTACCGCATGTCAGAAATGGTCGAACGAATGTATGGAGATTACGAGAAGAGGATGAAGAATAAAGGGAAGAAAAAGGAAGCACATGCAGATGATGATGCTTCAGTAAACCAAGGGGTTGGAGGATATCCTCCTGAGCCTCCATCTTCGCATTCAAGTTGTAGTTCTTCTTCCTCTGAGCATTCTCATCACTCTCAGAATTCTAACCATAAAGCCTCTTTTAAGGAACAATTATTAAAGCTTGATGTAAAGTTTTCTTTACCTATGTTTAATGGAGATGCTAATCCTGAAAAACTATATAATTCGATCTGATAGGTTTAAGTATATTGTCATGTTCAACATATTGACGAAGAGGAAGTTAAAGTGCAACTGGATTTTCTTCGTCCGGAAGGCACCGCTCTCATATGATGGGAGAGAAAGATATAGGACAGGAGTAAGTATGGTAATATTCTTTCCTCATGGTTGGATATTAAATCAGACATAAGGAAGAAGTTCTATCCATTAGGGTATTTACATAAAGAAATGATGGAATGGAAAACTTTGAGACAAAGTAAAGGTCAGACTGTACAAAGTTTCACAGAAGAATTTAGGAAGAAATCTCTTGCATTGAACATTCCTTTGGATTCTTATGAAAATATAATGAAGTATATTGGCACACTTCATAGTTATATTCTTCATACTTTTCTCTTGTTTAACCCCATTAGTCTTGACGAAGTTTGTGTGCAAGCCACTCACCTTGAGAACATGGGGAAACATGTTCAAGAAGATCCCACGAAGAAACCTTCCAATTTCCCACAAAAGACTTTCAATAAGTTTAAAAGGAAGGACAATAAGACCACTACAGTAACGAGAGAGTGTGGAAAACCATCTTGCACTCATTGCAAGAAGAGCGGTCATGATGAAGAACACTGTTGGAAACTGCATCCAAAAAATAAACCGAAACAGTTCGGTGGAAAGGGGAAGACAAATATTGTTTCTACAGTGCAGCAATATCTTGGTTCTGAATCAAGAGATGAAGGAAAGATCACAACGGTTGGAGTACAAGGTAAAGACTTTCTTCATGCTAGTTCAAGTTCCAATGATGAATTTCATATTGATGAACGAAAGATAAATGAGTTATTTTATATATGAATTGTATCTAAACATACTAAGATAGATACATTATTTTATCTCGGTTCCCAAGTAAAATTAATATCTGAAGCACTTGTCGAGAAGATGGGTCTTGAAACAAAACCACATCCAAAGCCTTATCCTCTTGGTTGGGTATGTGATGAATAAAAACGTAATGTCACCAAACAATGTAGGATCATATTTTCTATTTCTTCAAAGTCAATTGATGAAGTGGATTTGGATGTTGTACCGCTTGATATATGTGGCATAGTGTTTGGGAGTCCTTATCTTTATGATATAAAAGTAGTCTTGTTTCGTCATGAGAACAAACACCACCTTACGAAAGGGGGAGTGGAATATATTGTTAGAGCTCACAACATGAGGGTAAATACAACGCTTGTTAGTGCAGGGAAAATGAAAAGACTCATAACCACTAATAAGAGATATGTACTCATGGTCGTCAAAGAGAAAGATGTCAGGACATATGACATTTTCCAAGGGTGTGATCCATATCATAAAAAGGAATTAATTGATATTGTTACTAAGTATGATGATATTTTTCAGGAACTAGATGGATTACCTCCTAAGAGAGAAATCCAATATGAGATACATCTTTAGCAGGATTCTCCTCTTCCTAATGTGGGTATGTATAGGATGTTAGTTGTGGAGATGACAGAGATCAAGAAGCAGGTACAGGGTTATTGGATCAAGGGATCATCAAGCCTATTTCATCTCCTTGTGGTTCTCCGATCATGATGGTGCCAGATAAAGATGGCACATGGTGAATGTGTGTTGATTACCAGGATATAGGAGAGATGAAATACTTAGGGGCTCGTTTCCCATGACAAGTCTGACAATCATAATGTAGATCATGGTTCTTTGGGTGCAAAATGGAGATTGTGGAACTTGGAAGATGAAAGATTGAACCTACGGTTGCAAAAATGGTTAAGTATATTATAACAAGGTGGTCGGTCAGACTCATGATATAGGAATACAGATGTAGGTGAAGACCCACGATACAAGCAACCCATGAACCCACCGATTTTTTGAAATATGACTAAGTATAGTAACTATAAAGGGGAAAGAGAAGGGATAAAAGAAAACATGAATGAGGGTATGTATAGAAGACGAAAAAGAAATGGAAAAAATAAGTTGGAAAAATAGAAAAGGGAGGGAAATTTCTGAAGAAGGAATTGATCTCAACAATGGGCTCCAACTTTTTTATGATAACCCCCTATGGATTTTAAAGAATCCAAAGTATTTATGATGATGTGCTTCCATCCATTGGGCTATGGAGTCAAATGTAAGAATATACAAACTGAAAAATAAAATTATGTACAAGGAAAATGAGATTTTTTTAGGTGAACAAACCTTTCAAAAGTTGCCCATTGATAGGAAACATTAATATTTTAACCTTCAAGTCTTTGAGTATATAAGAATTAAAACCCAACATCTTATTGACGATGTATGGTCCAATCTAAAGTGCTTCAAACTTTGTATGCATCGATGGCTTCTCCTTTTCTTTGTTCCAGAGTAACACTAGTTCTCCCTTCTGAAAATTTTTTACAGTTGCATTTTGATCAAAATATCTTTTGATACTTTGTTGCCTCTGAGAAGTTCTATTTAGGGATTTACTTCATTCTTCCTCTAATTTCAACAACTGGTTGATCCTTCTTTGTATAGGTGAACTGTCTTCTGCAGCTTGTGTATTAACCAAAAAATTCAAAGCATTGAGTTCTAGGTGGATTGGCATTTTTGCTTCTTTCCCATAAACCAATGCATATGAAGACATCTCAGTGTTGTCATTTGAAGTCGTTCTACTTGCCCACAATGCATCAGTTAGCTTTAGATGCCAATTCCTTTGGTTCTTGTCAATAGTTTTCTTCAATAGCTGTGTTGGGTCTCCTATTTGATACCTCCAATTTCCATATCTTGTCCTATATTTGAACCAATTTTGCCTCAGACATATGCACTACTTGCATATTTTCCTCAAAAGTTATGTCCTTTAGCTATCCCTGTGTATATATGAGGTAAATTATGTTTAATCATGATTTATGAGATTTATTAGTGATTGGAATAGAATAGTCAATGTTAAATGCTCTCTAATTACTTTGAATGATCTAAGAAGACCTTATGACACAACTCTTATTCATCTGGTACCTGTTACAACATTCATCTGGTACTCAATTCGTCCAGTACCTATTTTTGTGCTTATCCGGTACCTCTCTCTGAGCTTGTCTAGTACCTATTGCTGCGCTCATCCAGTACCATTTTTGTGTTCGTCTAGTACCTATTTACATACTCATCTTGTACCTATCCCTGTGTTAGTCCAGTACTGATATTTGACTATGTGTGTTCGGTACCAATCTTTCTGTTCTAGTTGTGCGTGTGTAGTACCAATTCCGCATTTGTAGGCTTGGGTGTTTGAACAAGTTGTTCTTGATGGGTCCAAGGAATTTTTTGGTTCAAACATTCTTTGTTCATTGAAGACCATGATACATTTTATCACTCATGCACTTCGTCTCATGAGGATGAAATCATTCCCTTGAAAAATGATACATCAACCAATTGTAATATTTGTGTAGGCATTTGATGCTATCTCCATAATTTGATTGTAACGGTTTCCTCTCTTTAAAGAGAGTGCCTTGTAGATGATAGATACATAGAGATAGAATTAAGCATTGTTATTCTCTAAGATTGATTCTTGAAGACTATTGATTGTACCCCTTTTTTCTGAAGTAATGATATAAATTGCAGTCCATTGATTCTATGTGTGTGTTCAAATATTCTCTTCTATAAGTTTATTTAAAATATACCTTGTTGGTATGGAAAGGGCCCACCAAACCAACCGGTAAGCTTCCTTTTGTTTATTTGTGAATATAATTTTGGTTTTCTGTGTGCGACTAGAATAATTCTATGTTTGATCATAACATCCAACTTTATTCCTGTTATGTTTTAGTGATACACTTGATAGCATGAAATATAGATGTGTGGTAACTCTAAGCGAATGGTATTTTTTTGTGCAATGTGAGATTTATGAGTGCAACAATTTATTTGTAATTAATTGTTATATTTGTGTGTGTGTGTATGAAAACAATCAATTGTTAGAACAAATGATTTAGTGTTTGTTTCTATTTCGCAAATCTAGGGACAAGCCAGATCTCCATCCTTCACCTTACATGATCCTATAATGGAGTATCTCACCACACCTAGAGTTTCTTCCCATATTGGTTAGGCTACATATTACAAACACAGGCATAATCAAGACCTCCATCTGTCACCCTACATGCACCTATAATGGAGTGTCTTACTTCACCTAGTATTTCTTCTAGGATTGATTGAGCTTTCATTTAAGAATGTGCAGAGTGTTAATTGATTCTAGTCTAATTGCTATAAGAAACATAGTCAAAGTTCATATTTCCCTTTCATGAGCCTGTAATGAACAAATTCACCACCTGAGAAAGATCTTTAGATTACATGCTTGTTTACGAGTTTTTCTTTTGATTTTCTAATTGTGTGGAGAGTGTTACTTGAAGAGTGTGGAAATAGAGTATCGGTTTTAGAGTGTTTTCTTATGTAGGCTACACTCATCATGCATAATCATTTATCTGTTATCGAAACATATAGAGCATCAACTCTATTGATTACGAAACCGGATTGACATATTAAATGATTACAATATATTGAACATATAATTGCACCAATATTTTGGCGTTGTTGTCGGGGAGTTGTAAATGATAATAGGCAGTATTTGCATTATATTTATTTTATGGTTGTGGATTGGTTTTAAGGATGACCTAAGGGAGGATAGAAGACAGTAAGACATGAGGAAAGAGCCCACACATCCACTTTAGTGGGGTTGCTCCAAATTCAAGTTGTCCTCTTACCTTCAGTGGTTCAATTTTGTGTTGTGTTAGTATTATATCTTATTTTTATGCATAGAAGTAGAGATAGAAAAGGTATATTTATTGCATTCAAAATTGCAGAAAATTCAAGAAAACCCCCCATACTAATTGAGACAATTTGTTTGTAGGAGAAAATCTTATAGGAGAGAGTTCAAAGGCAGTAATTGAAAATACAACCAAAGGTCCTAAATCTAAAGCTATTGTTCATATTGAGAACATATCAAAACAAGCAGTAAGGGAAGCACCAGCGACCCAATCAAAAGGAAGAGATGGAAAAGAGACAGAGGTGGTGGTAGAAGAGGTTGAATATTCCATTGGAGAAAACACAAAGTATTGGAACAATTGGATATTCCAACTAACCTAGTGGTTGAACCATCACTTAGTGAGAAACATTACCTGCATCCTATAACCTGCTATTTAGAGATATGCTAGATGAGGAAGCAATGCAAATAATGAAACTGAGACATTTGGATTCCCAATATTAGACATTACCAGAGATGTTTCTATGAAGAATATCCCACTGTCATCATTACCTCACTTACATGGTATATCAACATAATATCCTGATTCGTTTTTGTTTGAATTTGATATACTTTGTAGAAGTTATAATTATACTGATAGTGCACAAAAATTAAAACTCTTTCCAGCCACACTTAAAGACTCAACATTAAGGTGGTTTGTGAGTATAGGAGAGCATACTATCTTATCTTGGGATGGGATGATAGAAACTTTACTCCATAAATACCAATATTATTGCAGACCTAGGGATGTTAGGAATGATATATTTAAAATGCAGTAGTCTAAGAAGGAGAGTCTAGAAGATTACTTAAAAAGGCTCCTATACAATTATGAAAAGATAAAACAATTAGCTTTAGACATAACCACAATTAGGACCATCTTATTGAAGGGTATAAGGGATGAATTTTTTGAGGCACTAAACCTCATGAGTTCTCGGGATGTATATCACAAACCATTTGCATACATTACAGAGTATTGTAAAAGGTACTCCCGCAGTCAAGCCAAAATAGGGAAAAGTGTAAGTGATCATATAAGCATAACTACTAAACCTACTTCAAGAAGTGTTACAAGGATAGAATTAGGGGATCTACTAGAAAAATTCAAAATAATCATCCTAAACACAATAAACAACCAATTAGACACCATGAAAAATAAAAACAAACAACAAGAAGAAAATGCTACTTTAGAAAATTTGTCCTCAATGTAGGAAAAGGAATCCTGAAAAAGAATGTCTTGTTAATGTCATTGAAATTTGTGGCTTTTGTACATAAGACCACCCTACTAATGAGTTCCCTTCCTTAAATTGACTAAAATACATTTTTAAGGGAGGAGGGGAACCTAAGGAAACACCATATCCCCTTAAGAGAGCATGGAGACAACAAAATCCTGATATGTTTTTTGATCCTACCACACAATATCCATAACAACAATGGATTTATCCAATGCCTTAGTCTCAATGGACACTTCAACAACCACAAGTCCAAACTTGGAAACAAGGATGGAGGTCACCTTCTGTTACACATTATTTTCTTCATCCCTATGACCATTAATTATGTAAACCTATATGTTTCCTTCAGAGGGGTCAGTGGCCTGAATTCCTGAAGAAAGAAGGGAGAAGAACTTTTCCTAAGAAAAGAAGTTGCATTCTCCTTTGTAAAAACCCTATTAAAGAGTTTGTTTGCAAGTTGCTATATATATAGGGTACGAAAATGCCTAATTTTCGTAGGTTGCACCTTAGCTAGGTCGTGAAATGTTCGCAGGTTGCTATATAGGCAGGGTGCGAGAATGCTCATACGTGGGAAAAATGAGCATCTTCTCGATGCTTGTAGAAGGGGAGGCTTCCATGGTGAGGTGGCATCTGAATGGTTTCGATCTTACTCGCTTTCATGATTTAGTGGGATCATCCTAACCTCCTCACCTTATCGTCTTCAACTTATAAAAGGAGAGGATATCTCATGAAGAAGGTTAGCTTTTGATTTTGGAGCTTGGATTGGATTGAGCTTTGGAGATTGTTAGCTTGGCTAGATGAGCCATTTTGCCAAGATAGATTGTGAATATTATCAGAATTATGCTCTCAAAATTCTTGGAGTGGAAGTGTGTGGGGAATGAAGGACAGTTGGAAGGGACCTTACGACATCAAGGCCATGGTTGTAATCTCTCTTTCACATTTAATATGATACAGTAATATGATTCTTTCCTATAAATCTTGTTGTGTTTTATT
>JASDQU010308971.1:41514-61155 GCA_032191745.1 Picea mariana | reverse complement strand
TCTTCCTAATGTGGGTATGTATAGGATGTTAGTTGTGGAGATGACAGAGATCAAGAAGCAGGTACAGGGTTATTGGATCAAGGGATCATCAAGCCTATTTCATCTCCTTGTGGTTCTCCGATCATGATGGTGCCAGATAAAGATGGCACATGGTGAATGTGTGTTGATTACCAGGCTTTAAATAAAATCATGGTGAAAAATCAATACCCTCTTCCTCGCATAGATGATTTACTTGATCAGTTGAAGAATGTTGTTTATTTCACTAAGTTGGATTTGTGCAGTGGATATCATCAAATCAGGTTTGCAGAAAAGGATGCATTGAAGATTTCCTTTAAAACCAAACAAGGATTGTTTGAGTGGTTACTTATGCTATTTGGGATTTGCAATGCTCCGACAACTTTCATGTGTGTGATGAATGTTGTATTCATGCCTTTCCTAGATGACTTTGTGATTGTGTATTTAGACGAAATTCTTGTTTTTAGCGGGACTTGGGATGAACATGTGAGGCATGTAAAACAAGTATTGGATACTTTTCAAAGGGAAAAGTTGTATGTAAAAATGTCTAAATGTGAATTTGGCAAGACTGCACTTGTATACTTAGGTCATATCGTGGGAGGAGGACAATTGAAAATTGATCCTTCCAAAATTGAATTAATTGTAAATTGGCTTGAGCCAAAAAGTGTAACTGAGATCCAAAGATTTTTGGGTGCAGTCCGGTATTGGAGGAGATTCATTCCCATCTTCTCCTTTATAACAGCTCCTTTGCATGCCTTAACCAGTGTGAATAAAACTTTTCAGTGGGAAGGAAAGAAACAAAAATCTTTGAAACATTTTGAAGGAGAATATCAGTACCGCACCAGTATTAGCACTTTCGAATCTGCAACAGTCGTTCGAGATCAAGACAGATGCCAGCGGATACACCATGGGTGTAGTATTGATGCAATGTCATAAGCCTATCTATTACCACTCCGAGACTTTTAACCAAGTTGTTGTTAACTATCCTACATATGATAAATAATTGTATGCATTAGTTCAAAGTGTAAAGAAATGGAAGCACTACTTGTTAGGGAAGGAAACCATTATACATACAGATCACCAACCCTTATAGTATCTTCAAGCATAGACTAAACTGCAACAATATCGGCACTACAGATGGATGGGTTTTCTACAACAGTTTCATTTGGTAATAAAGTACAAGAAGGGTACAATTAACAAGGTAGTTGATATGATTTCTAGACCTCCTATTGTTACTTCTATTATTTTGAAGAATACTTTTTTATCTCATGATAGCTATGTAGAGCAATATCCCATCGATGAATATTTTAAAGAAGTATATGAGAAGCTAACCCATGGTGCACAAGTAGAGAACTATTGTCTGCAGGGAAAATTACTCTATCATCTCGGGAAGCTATGTATTCCTACAAGTGAACGAGTCCATGCAATACAAGAAGCTCATACTTATCTTGTGTCTGGGAATTTTGGGGTAGGAAAAACTATGGCACATTTCTAGAGGTTTTGTTATTGGACTCAAATGAAAGAAATTGCAACTAAGTATGTAAGGGGTTGTGTGATGTGTTTTACTTGTAAGCCCACTAATATAAAATTGGGGCTATACTCACCACTTCCTGTTCCATCCCATCCATGGGAAAGCATTTCCATGGATTTTGTATGGGTTTACCAATGACCAAAAGGGGTCATGATTATTTGAATGTTGTAGTGGATAGGTTCAGAAATATGTGTATCTTGATGCCATGTAAAAAGAAGATAATTGTTGAGAAGACTGCTAATCTATTTTTTCAGTATATTTGGGTTCACTTTGGGTTACCCACGTTCATTGTCTCAGATCAAGATAATCAATTCCTTGGGGATTTTTGGACTAGCTTGTGGAGAATGATGGACACAAAATTGAAGAGGAGCACTACTTTTTCATCCACGGAATGGCGAACATACATAGATGGTAAACAAAATAGTGGTAATTTTTCTTTGAGGCTACTGCAACAAGCATCCTAAGTTATGGGATGAAAAAGTACCCTATGTACAACATGCTTATAACTTAACTTTACATTCATCCACTCAGATTTCACCTTTTGAGACATGTTTTGGGTACCTACCAAAGGTTCTTTTGGACTTGATGTATGGGAGATATGTCGATGTGAATGAAGAACAAACAGAGGATAGAGCTCACAAGTTCATTTAGAGGATCTAATAGATACACCAGGTAGTCAGGGAATAGTTGAAGAAGAGTCAAGCATAGTATAAAGCTCGGCATGACAAGCACATGGTTGATCATTAGTTCTAGGTTGGAGACCGAGTATGACTTCATATTAGCAAGGAATGATTGAAGGGTGAAGGCAAGAAAATCAAGCCCATCCAATATGGACCCTTCACTATCTTAGAGAAAAGAGACACTAATGATTTTCATTTAGAGATTCCACTGTATATGCAGATTTACTTTGTTGTGAATGTGGAGAACTTGAAATTGTTTTAACCTCCCATGATCATGGATCAGGATGAGGAAGTTTCAATACCTTCAGTTGATGAGTTTTCACTTGAGTACTTGGATGAGTTACAGGAATATATCATCCTAGACAAAAGGACTAGGACTTCACATAGGGGTGATGTTGATTATCTTCGTGTAGGCTTAAAGGGCACACATCCAACTAGGGAAAAGTGGATTGAGAAGGAAAAAGTGAGGGGACTCTTCCCTCACTTACGAGTTGATTGATGAAAGATTTTGGTGGTGATCTAAAAAGGATGCAGAGAAGGCTAAGAACAACTCAGGACACTCAGAGTGGCTTCAATAGACAGAGAAAGGGAAAAACTTCAAAGTTCACAAAACTCAGTGAAAATGGCATGATCACGAAGAGCACGTCGCAAGCTTTCTAATGACACAAACTGAGCGTCAAACAAAGTTACAAATCAAAAGTTATAAGTGGTCAAAGTTTAGGTCAAACTTGGTCAAAACATCAAAAGGTCAAGGTGACACATGTCACCACTGCAAGGGTGACACATGGAACGTCCATACAACTGAGTTGGCATTTGATGATGTGGAAAGGTCGTACAATTCTGATGGCAGACACATGGGAAAATTAATTTGTGATAAGTGGCATTTTATTGAGAAAATGATATGGTGCCACGTGGCCTAGTCGTGGGTTTCCATGTGGCACCCCTCCAGTGGTTGGTATGTCTAAAATTTATATGACTCTACAGGAGTCAAATCCGTGACCTCCGGGCGGGGTAAAGCTTTGGCAGGGCCGGGCTACTAGCCCTTCCGTAGTGTTACTTAAACCTTATTGTTGGATTTAAATATTTAACCTTAAATGTTTATGTGGGAAGAAAGGGAAAAGGGCTAGGCCCTCGGCCCAACCCTTGGTTCTATGCCTATCCATGCGACCATGTCCACTACCTCCATATGGCATAACTTCCACATATATCCATTCCACTGATTTAATAGCCAATTGTCTTCCATTCTAGTGGTCGCCCACTAGATTTAGCAGGGCATGCCAAATCAGGTTGTAACCATGTATTAAAAATAAGTGGAGTCCAGGGGATTAAATCCTAAGACCTCCGCTAACCAAATGACTTAATATAGCTCCACTAAACACTTTGCCAATCGTTTCACTTAATGCATAACCACCCAAATTTTATATAAAAGGATGCCTTCGCTAGTGTTTGGGACAGACATGTGGGACAAAGAATGCCCATACAGATTCAACAGTTCGAGACAATCCATTCATTTATTGTAGGAGTAGTGGCACAAAAATCGAGGCATGGGTGTCTCTTGGGCTTGAAAGTGTCAGACTCGGATCGAGGCATGGAGATAGTCATTTTTAAGTAAAATGGCACCATGAATGTAGTGGTGGTGTTAGTTTTCTGATCTGAGAAAATATTTTGTATCTTAACTCGAAAATGAGGTATACTTATGTATTTTGCCCAATTCTTTTGTGGAGTTAATAAAAAGGCCTACCCATTTGAGAGAAGGAACCAGAGATGTAGTCCACCAAGGACGGACTTTATTATCAAGTTCTTTGTGTTCATATTGCATGCTTATGTCTCTTTCCTTTTGATCTTTTTCTTCTTTATGGTGTACTTAGTTTATGCTCATTTAATACAATTCTTTAATAATTCACTTTACAAAAAGATATTGGATCAATGAACTTAATGAAATCATACAAGATGCTCTTTAGAGGACTAAACTCATTCAAGAACAAAGGATTAAATGGCATGATAAGTACATCAAGAAGAAGTTTTTCCAGCCAGGTGATTGGGCCCTTTTATATGACAGTAGGTTCAAGAATTTCAAGGGTAAATTGTCCATTATATGGTTGGGACCTTATGAAGTAGACATAGTTTATGACAATGGTTCAGTAAAGATAAAAACCATTGATGACGATTATAACTCCTTTGTTGTAAATGGACATTGATTGAAATTTTATCATAGGCCTCTGTCTAAAGAGGATTTTATCAAACAAGTTCTTCAAAATTATGAAATGAAATTGGTAATCAAGAGGAGTTCTCCTCCTGCTGACCCACCATTGTAAGTTTTGTTGTGTGATTTAATTTAACTTTGTACATATATGTATATAGGTGTACTTTTATATAGTGGTTTTTGGTGTTAGTAACAAAAGAAAAAGTTAATTGTGTTCTCATGTAGATAAGAAATAAGGAGGACATCTACTAGGTGTAAGTTTATTCCTTTATCCAACCGTGGTAGATTTCTCATGGAAAAATATCCTAATGGAGTTTTCTTTAAGTTTTTCAGACTCCTAAAAATTGAAAACACCGATGAGCATTAACAAATCTAGGCTTGATAAAAATCCACAGGACAATAGATGGAATTTTCTTTAATTTTTTCAAACTCCTAAAAATTGAAAACACCAGAGAGAATTAACTAATCTAGGATCGATAAAAATCCACGGGAAAATAGATGGATTTTTTTTTAAGTTTTTCCAACTCCTAAAAATTGAAAACACCGGCGAGCATTAACTGACCTAGGATAGAGAAAAATCCACAAGATAGTAGTAGTTAGGTTTTCCTTTCCAATAAAATGGAAGTGGAAATAGAAGCAGTGATTAGTTTTGTTCCAAAAAGAGGAGGTTTTTGCATCTATACAGGAGGATGTCCAGCTATAGTTTCCTTCTTCTTACAAATCTTGGAGCCCAATCATTGGATATTTTGCCTCATTTTATGACACTTCCACTGTAAATTTCAACATTCCTACACTAGTGTGTTGTTTGTTCCAGCATGATCCTTTAGAATAATAAATTCACGTACAACATTAGTGAGTGCCAACATCTACTTCAGCTTGACCTTCAGAATATGTTTAGACATGAAGAGAAGCCTACAATATTCTAGGTACCTTGTCAAAGCTTCAACTGGTACTGAAAAAAAAATAGTCTCTGAGTTCATCCGGTACTAGAAAAGACTCTCTGTGTTAGTCTGGTACTAAATCAGTACTTTGTGTTGGTCCAGTACTAAAATGATACTTTGAGTTGGTCCAATACTAAAATTATTCTATGTGTTGATCTGATACTAAGCATGTAATCCAGTACCGATTATGGTGACATTGTTCTATATTTGATATTGAACTTATTTGACAAATTACATTTCATGTAATGGAGGTATGAGCTCAATGTTTATTCCTTTTATTAATTATCACATTGATTTTGTGTTAAACAAATGGTTATTCTCATATCCCTTTGTTACCTTAAGTTATTGAACCTCCTTGTCATTATCTTCCAAATTCTTCATGTTTTCCCTTGTTTTCAAAATCATTTATGATGTACACAAATATCTTCATGAAGTGATCGTTAAGTTTGAAAATATCTTGTCAAAACTTCCATTTGTGTGATGTCAAAACTATGATTATGCAACTTTCTATAACCTCACGTTGTTTCAAACCTATGACGTAGACTACTACCTAGTGGTGAATTTAGATCACATCACCCACATTCTTTGTAATCATTATTAAAACTAGTAAGAATGGGATGCGGTGTTACTTTTGGGTATGATCAACACCTTATCCATGGATACGATCCTTTGGAATAATTTCTGATCCCTTCCTTACCTCTCCATCATTTCAAAGAATTGACCATTGTCTTCTTGTTTTCATTATAAACACTCTTATGTATGGATTCATTATCCATATGAGCATTATTTACCCACTTCATACTATAGTACACCACCACTCTATTTGATCCTCCTATCTTGTTAGTCTACCTCCATCACCCTATTCTCGTCATTTTTATTCCAGTACCAAACCCTTGCTGGAATTATGTTTCCTACACTTGTTTTGAGACCCATTTTAAAGCCGGAATGGGGTTTGACAGGAACCAACCTGTGTTCCATATGTACAAAGAAACGAAGGAGTATCAAGCATGAAAAGATAAATTTGAAAGGGCTTGCTGGGTTCCCTTCTTAGAAAAATTCAGAGGACATCATGAGGGGGTATCCCATGCATTTTCCAATATTTATGATGGAGAGATCATCCATTTGGGGGAACTAAAACTAACGATCACTGAAGCCACCATAGTAGAAGCGACAGAGTTAGCTTCTACCAGAGAGAAGTATTTCAAATTCATCATCATTGATAGGAGCCTCTGTCAGAAATTTTTGAAGCCCGAGCACCTAGACCCAGATTGGACAAAAGGTATCTCTAGGAGCTGGATCAAAGAAGAATATTGGATGATGCTTGCCTGCTTGAATTTTTTTTTAACTTGCGAAGGGAGGTATTTAGTAACTTTCCTTTATCCTTTAAGGCTCTTGTTGCATTTTGAAGGAGGACCACAAATAGACTTTCCCCATTTTATTTGGATGAGTCTGAATGAGATGGTGAGAGTCATTAAGTATAGCTCTAAGAAGCCTAAAAATAGTCTATATCACCATGGGTTGATGAAACTACTAGTTGTTCATGAGTTAAGAAAACGAGACAACAGTTGGAAGAAACTCCTCACAACAAATTTTGCTCAAGAATTTTCTAAGTCTGTAGAGGGAAATATAACAGGGGAACATAGTAAGGAGTCAAGCAAGAAGAAGGGAGACAATAGAAAGAAATGAAATAAATCCAATAGTGAAGTAGATCTTGTTGGCTCTAGGTCACCAAAATCTATAAGAGAATTGGACAAAGGAAAGACGTTAGTTTTAGAATAACAACCTAGACCTATGGTGGAACGATCATCCAAAACCAAGAAAATTTGTCCAAACTTGTCCACTAAAAGAACAACAAAAATTTGTGAGAAAATGAGGAAGAAACAAAGGTTTGTGAGTGATGCTAGGGAAATTCCAGGTAATGTTCCCAGAGTAATTGTTGAATTACCTTAGGAGCAGGTTGGAGAAATTGTAGATAATATTCTAGAAGTAATTGTTGAAGTACCTAAGGAGAAGGTTGGAGAATTAGGGAAGACCCTTGAATTGAGAGACAAAAGTAAGAAGAAATTTAGAGCCAATGAAGGGATTGCTATAGCATAGTCCTCTAGAAGAAAGGAAAGGAGTAGATAAGAAGAAAAATTTCCAACCCCTACATCTGAGTCCTCTAGAAGGAAAATGAGGAAGGTACAGGAAAAAAAAATTCAAGTTCCCATCCATGAGCCTAAAAAGAAGAAAAGGATATTATTTGAGGAGGAAATTTCTCCTCATGTTAGAAAACCCGAGGAAGCATCAGGGTCAACATGTAGGACCACTGGGAGCATGGATAACAATTCCTCATTTCCTGTCTTTTCCAGAGGATCCATTTTACATTCCAACCTCACCAGATAAAGAAGATTTTGTATGTAATGACTATTAGTGAAGCTGAAGAATTAGTGACAAAGACAATGAAGGATTTAAAGAGGGAAGTTGAAGCCAGGGAGGAGATAACTGAGCAAGAATCACTTGAGCCGATCAGTTCTATGACCAAACATCAATTGGTATTGAAAGTTGAAAGGCTTACAAAATAAAATGAAGAGTTGAGGCAAGAAGTGGAGGAGTATAAACTTTTGGATAGGCACACCAAGAAAGAAAATGCACAACTAAAGGAAAATAAATGAAGGCTAAGGATGAGCATGATGAGCTCTCTGCTAATATCGATAAGGTTCTACACCTAATACAATAGACATGAGATATTAAGAGGGAACTTAAAGATGAGGATTCAGGTTTTGATATCCTAAAACCAAGCAATTAATGATCAAGTAAGGTGGAGGACAACACCAGTTTTGCAATTTTGAGGACTGTTTCAACAATTTTTGCATGAGGACATGCAATGAATTGGGCATGGGGTAAATGTTGGGTCTCATTTTTTATACCTCCAATTTCCTTATCGTGTCCTATAGCTTGACCAATTCTTCCTCAGACATATTCACTACTTGCCTATTTTCCTAAAAATTCATGTCTTTTATCCATTCTTGTCAACTCCTATTCATTCGGTACTTGTTTCAGAATTCATCTAGTACCTCTCTTTGAGTTCATCCAATACCTATTTATGCGCTTGTTTGCTACTAGTTCTTTGTTCATCCGATACCTATTTCCACGATAATCTAGTACCTATACCTATGTTAGTCTGGTACCAATATTTGATTGTGTGCATCTTGTACCAGTCGTTTTATTCCAGCTGTGCACGTCTGGTACCGGTTTTGCATTTGTAGGCTTGGGTGTTTGAATGAGTTGTTCTCAATGGGTCCAATGAATTTGTTGGTTCAAACATTCTTTGTTCATTGAAGACCACAATACATTTCATCACTCATGCACTTTGTGTCATGAGGATGAAATCGTTCCCTTCAAAAATGATACATCAACAAATTGTAATATTTGTGCAGACATTTGATATTATCTCCAGACTTTGATTCTGGCAGTTGTTTCTCTTTAAATAGATAGCCTTGTATATAATAGATACACATAGATAGAATTAAGCACTTTTATGCTGTAAGATTGATTCTTGAAGACTGTTGATTGTACCCTTGTTTTATGAAGTAACGATATAAATTGTAGTTCATGGATTCTATGTGTGTGTTCAAATATTCTCTTTTGTAAGTTTCTTTTAAAATCTACCTTGTTGGTATGGAAAGGGCCCACTAACCCAACCAAGGTAAACTTCCCTGTATTTATTTGTGAATATAATTTTGGTTTTCTGTGTGAATAGAATAATTATCTGTTTGATAATAACATCTAAATTTATTCCTGTTATGTTTCAGTGATACACTTGATAGCATGCAATATATATGTTTGGTAACTCTGAGTGAATGAGATTTTTGTGTGTGATGTGAGATTTCTGTGTAATTAATTTTTATCTTTGTGGGTGTGTATGAAAACAATCATTTGTTAGAATAAATTCTTTAGTGTTTGTTTATATTTCACAAATCTAGGGACAAGTCGGATCTCCATCCTTCACCTTACATGATCCTATAATGGAGTACCTCACCACACCTAGAGTTTCTTCCCGAATTGATTAGGCTACTTATTTCAAACACAAGCATAGTCAAGATCTCCATCTCTCACCCGACATGCACCTATAATGGAGTGTCTTACTTCACCTATTATTTCTTATAGGACTGATTGCGCTTTCCTTTAATAATTTGCAGAGTGTTAGTTGTTTATAGTCTAATTGATACAGGAAATAGAGTTAAATTTCATGTTTCCCTTTCATGATTCTGTAATGAACATACTCACCACCTAAGTAATAGATTTAGATTACATGCGTGTTTATGAGTTTTTCTTCTGATTTTTGAATTCTGTGGAGAGTGTTACTTGAAAAGTGTGAAAATAGAGTATTGGTTTTAGAGTGTTTTCTTATGTAGGATATACTCGTCATGCATTATATATATATATATATATATATATATATATATATATATATATATATATCGACACGTATAGTGCATCAGGTCTATTGATTATGAAACCATATTGACATATTAAATGATTATAATATATTGAACATATAATTGCACCAACAATCTGAATGAGTGTCTTATTTGTGGATTCTACAAGACCGTTTCATTGCAGATAATAATTTGATGATTGCCCCATAATAATTCCATATTTTCCACAGAATTCTGTAAATTTTGAACCGATGAAAATTAAACCATTCTCAATGATAAATTTTTCTGGGACGTCGAATCTTGACAAAATGTTACCTTTAAGGAACTTAATTAACTCTTCAGAATTGACCTTTTTTAATGCCACTGCTTCTGGTCACTTCATAAAATAATCTATAGCAGTGAGAATGTACATATGTCCCTTGCTTCACTTTGGATTTCTTGGCCCAACAACATCAAGTCCCCATTGGGATAATGGTTATTGTACATTTATAGGTTGTAACGACATCAAAAATTTCTTCATTTTCCCTGAAAATTGTTGGAAAGATACACACTTACTTATTGTGGCATATGAGTCTCTAAAAATTGATGGCTAATAAAATCTAGCTCTTATTGTTCTATGGGCAGTGGCCTTGGGTGCAAAAAGTCGACTGCATATTCCTTCATGGAATTCCCTCATTAGTTCTTGGGATTTTTTTTCATCAACACATCTCAGTAATATACCATCATAGTTCCTTTTGAACAATATATCAACAGTCAACACATATTGATTTCACTTCATCTTCAATGTTCTTCACTCTTTAGGACTCATAGTAACTAGAAAATTCTAGGACCTTAAGTAGAATACAATGTCTCCATACCATTTTGAATCAGCTAATGTTTCTCCTACTAAAATTGAAATCATTCCATCCACAGAATAAATATTTGTGATGAGCTTACATAAACCTTGTCCTTTGACAACCTTTAAAGGTTTAATCTCAATATCATATTCTTGGATCTTTTTCATCCAGCTAGCCCATTTTCATTCTCTCAATTGTTGATTCAAAAAGCATCTTCACTGGAAAATATGGAACATAAGAAATAATGTGAGAATTTAGTATATACGTCCAAATGTTTTCCACCACTTTCACAAGAGCCATGGCTTGCTTTTCCAATTATGGATATATGAATTCATAATCATGAAGGTTTTTTCTCATGAAACTGATTCAAAGTTCTTCACCATTGGTATTCTTGTGAGTAAGAACATATGCAAGAATTGTTTATGTAGAGAAAAAATAGATGATGAAATCCCTTTGAAAATATGGGCTAATGAGGACTGGAGCTATGGTGATTTCCCTTTTGATATTATTGAAGACATCTTGTGTGTCGATTTTCCATTCAAACCTTTGGTCCTTTTTAACAATAAATTGACCGGCTTCACAATACTTGCATAATCAGGAACAAATCTTCGCACAAAATTGATCTTACCAAAGAACGATTGAACTCCTTTCTTAGATTATGGAGGCTTGAGTTCATTTATAGCTTTAACTCTTTCTAGATATATATAAACCCCTTCCTTGCACACAATATGACCCAATAGTTTTCCTTGTGTTACAACAAATAAAAATTTCTTTGGATTTAGTGAAACACCATATAATATGCATATGTCAAAAGCTTTCCTTAAGTGATGAATGTGATCACCACTCTTTTTTTTAATGTATTATTAGGTCACCTTGATAGTCCACCATGAATTTTGCTATAAACCCATTGAAATCATGATCCATGTCCCTTTGAAATGTGAATCCTTCATTTGTCAAATCAGAGGGCATCCTAGCATATGCATATGTCTCCCAAGGTTTTATGAATGTTTTATTTCCTCTGTCTTCCTCAACAACCAACACTTGATTATATCCAGAAAAACCATCCAACATGGAGATATAAGCTGATCACGTGACTTGATGGGAAAGAAAATTCGTGTTAGGTAAATGGTAGTTATCTTTTATGCTTGCTTTGTTAAGATCCCATAAATCCACACACATCCATATTTCCCCAGTGTTATTTATTACTATCACAGGGTTTGAAAGCCAATCAGAATGTCTAGTGGGATATATTATTTTGGCCTTCTTTAATTTCTCCAATTCAACCTTTACCATAGGTTTCAATTTGGGGTTCATCATCCTCATTTTTTGCTTGACTGACTTTGCTTCTTCTCTCAAAGGAATGACATATTGAAATATTGTTTTATCATAAGATTTCAAATCATCATAGGTCCATGCGAACACATCAAGATATTCTTTAAACAATGCAACATATTGGTCAACTTCTTCAATGGTACAATCAACCATCAAGTTAACATATCTTGGGGAACTGTCAGTTCCAATATTTATCTTTCTTGTTTCTTGAACTTTTCAGAGTGAAATTTCTTCTAGGAGACTCTTAACGTGATCATATTTCGTAAAAAGAGATTCATATTGAATACAATATTTCGGGACAACATATATGTAATTGTCATCATCATCATCATCATCATTCAACAAAACAATTTCCAACTGTTCATCATTCTCAAACACTTGAAAATATTCCATATTATCAGGTACAGAAGTTCATAATACTCTTTCTACTTGAAAAGAAGTTTTGCTTTGTATACAGAAGTTTTTGCTACCCGCAACAACCCCCTTCTTTTTCTTTAATCAAAATCTAGGGTCCCTCTAAATTTTACTTGGATTCTTCTTTTGTTTCTCTTTGACTTGATTGGATTGGTGTTAGTTTTCTTTGTTTCGAGGTTGGTTTGAGTTTATATTCTTCTCTTTTGTTTGGTTTGAATTTCATGAAATTCAAATGCCATTTCGTTTTGCTTTCTACAGAGTTTGGATGTTGATGGACGAGCTTCATAGTTTGGGGGATTGTTATTACTTCTTACTTATTGAATTTGTTCACATTTGATCAAATTTGAATGAAGGAGAAATGAGCATAGAAATATTAATTTAAACGAAAATATTATTTTTTTTATCAATTGTTTACTTTCGTTTAAATTATAATTATGTTTTCATTTGTTGCTCATTAGCAAGTTTGACTATTTTGAATAATGGGTTCAATACTTCATCAAATAATATCTTGGTCGGTTTCTCATTTTCACAAAATCATTTGGTGGGTTTAAATAATTAAATTCTTTTGTCATTTTTCATCTCATTTCCAAATAAAATAAAAATAAAAAAAGAATTATCTATCATTTGTTTGATTTTGTGGAAACTCAAAATTAAAATTTTTCTCCTATCCATCAACTTGAAGCTTCTAGAATTTTAAAATCATATTTGAAAGGAAAATATAACCAATATTTGTTTACAACTTATAGTTAGCTTTTAGTTAAATTCATTTTAATTTTATTGTTCTAGATTTTGTTTTATTCACAATTTTTGTATTTAGGTTATTAAATTGGTTTGTTTTTGTTTCATAGGTTTATGTTATCAAATATCTGATTATGGCTTGATTTTCTTATCTAAATATGTTCAAGATAATTGATCCAAAAATAACATTGAATTGTTGTAAATAATTTATGAGCAACAACAGATAAGACTTGGAAACGAGTTCAAGAACATACAGACAATTTTGCGGGACTGATTTCAGTCAAACCATGAGGAATATAAAGAAATAGTTGAAAACCCATCTGCAGAATGAACCCATTTAGCTTAAGTGTGAGATGTTTTCCAAACAAATGCACGATTTGAGAGATATTTTGTTTATTTATGAGGAAAATTTCAGGTAGCGGAAATTATTAGTGATGCCCACACTGTTCATGCATTGCATAAATATATGAGAAAGTTCAGATCCTGAGAGATCTAAGAAATTCAGAGGAGGATTTTTATCCTTTCTTTTTTGTATATTATTTATTTTGTAAACTTTTTATTTTCAAAAGGAGTAACAAATGGTTTGAATTTTGGGAGAATGGACCAGTATTTTCGAAGAAGAATATGAAATTCTAGATTGCTTAATGGCTTTTGTCCTATGAGTAAAATGGTTTTGTTTTCATTATAACATCTTCATATTCTTTGAGTAATTGATTATTCATTGATTTAAATTAGTGTTAGTCTGTTTTATCAATACATGGTTAATTGCTATCATTTATGTATTAATTTTTTCAATCTTTAAGAGTCTATTATCCCAATTATCTTGATCTTGGTGATTGAATTATTTAGATACAAATATTGTATTATAATGAGTTTATTCAAGTAATTTAGATTTGTAAATATATAATTGTTCAATTGAGATTTTTCTTATTGTCGATTAATCTATTATATCTTCACTAAGGATCATGATTAGAAAGTTGTTCTTTCTGTATTTTAAATAAGATTTAAATTGTCAGTCAAAGTGATTTTCATCCTGACATTGTCACAATCTTGGAATTACACAACCTTCTTCTATAGATTTCTCTTAAAAGACATTTTGTTGGAGTGACGTTATACAGGAAGGCACAACCAAAAGTTCTCTTTAAATACATGTCAGTTATAGGTTAATGATTTTCTATTTGTTTTGATTTATATTTTGTGAATGTAAATTAACATTTAAGATTAAATACTTTGTATATTTAAGTTAAAACATTATTATCTACATTCATTTCTTTTTCTTTTTTAGCTTCAATGTTAAAATTAGATTAGTACTATGTTCTAGATCTATTTAATTTTTGCTGAGATTTGATTCTCTTGTACAACATTAGTTTACAAGGTTTCTCGTAAATCTTGCACATGTTTATTTGTATATGTTGTATATAAAAGTGAGAATAGTGAATGTACATAGTAGATCTTCGTTAATGCATATTTAGTTATTTTATTTTCATAATTTAGATTAGACCACATAGTGACAAGACAACTTATGAACTGTGGTATGGACCTGCTTCAATCAAACACTTCAAAGTCTTTGGGAGTAAGTGCTACATAAAAAAGAAATAATGAAAACCTTGGCAAGTATGATGACGGGTTTGATGAAGGCATCTTTCTAGGATATGCTACCAATAGTAAAGGATATAGATGCTTTAATAAAATATTTCATAAATTAGTTGATTGCATTGATTTAAAGGTTGATGAAGGAGTTCTAGTAAGAGAGGTGAGCAATTTTGAGTCTACTATAGAGGACACAGCTGAAACTGAAGATGAACAGGTCCAAGAATCAGATGGAGAAGAGACACCCAGACAAGAAGAGTCGGGACAACAATCAACATCAAATCCTTGCTCCATAATTACTCAAAAGAATCATCCTGAAAGTTAGATAATTGGTGAGAAAGAAAAAGGTGTACAAACCAGGAGAAGGATAACCAAAGACATCGAGAAATCACATATGGCCTTGATATCCATGGTGGAACCCAAGAACTTCAATGAAGCTAGTGGAGATGTAAATTGGTTAAAATCAACGAATGAGGAATTGGACTAGATTGAAAAGAATGACACTTGGGAACTTGTTCCTAGGCCAACAAATAAAAATGTAATAGTATCCAAATGGGTCTACAAAAATAAGATGAATGAGCAAGGAAATATTGTAAGAAATAAGGCTAGATTGGTCTGCAAAGGATATGCTCAAATAGAAGGACTTGACTTTGATGAAACATTTGCGCTTGTAGCAAGATTAAAAGCTATTAGAATGTTTCTTTCCTATGCTTTTCATAAATAGTTTAAATTCTGTCAAATGGATGTCAAGTCATCTTTTCTAAATTAAGAACTAAAAGAAGAAGTCTATATGGAACAACCAGAGGGTTTCCAACTGTCAGATAACCCTGAATTTGTCTGCAAGCTGAAGAAAGCCTTATATGGGTTGAAGCAAGCTCTTTGTGCCTGGTATTATAGACTGGATAAGTATCTTCAAGACAAAGGGTTAAAGAGAGGAACAATTGACAACAATCTATATATCAAAATAGAGGGTAATGATTTGCTCATCATGCTAGTCTATGTAGATGACATCATCTTCAGGAGCAATAATGCTTCGTCGGTACAATGGTTTTCCTTTGCCATGTAGTCTGAATTTGAAATGTCTATGATAGGGGAACTGCCATTTTTTCTTGGTCTGCAAATTACTCAAGGGTCTGAAGGATTATTTCTTTCTCAGGAGAAATATCAAAGAGAAATGTTGAAAATGTTGAAAACGAAAGATTCTACACATATGAGCACACCTATGGTCATTGGATGCAAGTTAAGCAAGGATGATGACTCACCTGATATTGATCAGATTTCCTATAGGTCTATGATAGGCAATCTATCATATATCACAACATCCCATCCAGACATAATGCATGTTGTTGGAATGGTAGGAAGGTATCAGTTTGTACCTAAACATAATCATTTGTTAGTTTTCAAAAGAATATTCAGATACTTTAAAGGAACAATGAACTATGGCCTATGGTATCCTAGGAATCATAATTTTCAACTTTTAGTCTATTCAGATGTTGATTGGGCTAACTGTTTGGATGAAAGGAAAAGCACGAGTGGAGGTGCATTCTTCTTAGGAGATTCTCTTGTATCATGGTTGAGCCAGAAGCAAGGTTCCATTTCCTTATCAACTATAGGAGATGAATACATTCCAGCTGCCACTTGTTGTACCCAAGTATTGTGGATGATTTAGACACTTGCAGATTTGGATGTAAAATATACTACACTGATCCCAATTCATTGTGATAATACCAATGCAATTAGTGTGTCAAAGAACCCTGTATTTCACTCCAAGACCAAGCATATACCCATCAAGTATCACGTCTTGAGGGAACAGGTGACCAACACTATTATTTCTTTGCATTATATTCCATCCAATGATCAGATTGATGATATCTTCACTAAACCACTTGCAAAAGCTTAGTTTGAGTATTTACGCCAGAAGTTGGGCATGACCCCATTATCAACCTAAGATATTCCATCCTGTCAAGGGGAGTATGTATTGGTTGAATATCTGATACCTCTGAAAGGTACTCCAACAACTTAGGGGGAGAATGCTTTCTTTGACATTGATGTCAAAGGGGGAGAAAAGGATTGGTCTGAATACTACAGTTGGAGGTCCAAACAGACTAGTGCAACCTTTAGGGGTTTCCAACAATGCCAAAGGGGGAGATTGCTGGCATGTTTTGTAGGAAAGAGTGTGATTTTCATTGATGGAAATAACATCGATGGAAAAGAGGAAAGAAAAGAATAACAACAGAAACAATGGCAAACAACAACAAGGAAGACGAGACCTGCAGGAGAAGGTTCGGAGGCTGAAAACTTTGAATACTTAGAAACCTTCTAAGTTGGAAGAAATTGTAAGATCAGGAGGAGAAGTGAGAATGGCCATTGGATCACAGATAAGAGAAGCATGCAAAAGAGGAGAATAGATCTTAGTCATTGGATCTGAGTGCGAAGGATCAACAATCGTTGGATCCAGAGATAAATGCATGAAGGTTAAGCCTTTGTTGAGAATAGGAGAGCGTACTTGTCTAAGTTACAAAGTCCCG
Organism: Picea mariana; assembly: GCA_032191745.1. Lineage (NCBI taxonomy): Eukaryota > Viridiplantae > Streptophyta > Pinopsida > Pinales > Pinaceae > Picea > Picea mariana. Next base: position 43,926 of record JASDQU010308971.1, on the reverse strand, counting down.
AAGTAAGTAGGGACCATCCATAGTCAATACTGATAGGTGGTACATGATCCTCAACTCTAGAGCAAAACAATTCGAGGATTTTTCAATTTGAATCTTGAAACACCTGAATTACGGAGAGTCAGAGACAGTGGTGATTTTAAGAACCCCCCCTAAATTTATATGTATAATAATNCGAATCCCCATGATACATAGGAAAAATTGAAGGCTATTTTATCAATAATATAATATGTATATATAATTTTTTGGAAAATCTTTTAGTAGATTATATAGTCTTGTAAAATATTGGCGATTCTTTCACTGAATTATAAAATCTTGTAAAATCTTGGCAAATCCTTCACTTAATTATAAAAACTTGTAAAGTCTTTGTGAATTTTTCGATAAAGTATAAAACCATATATAATAATAGGAAATTGTATTTGTTAAACTATAATATATTCATTTTACATATTTGGAAAAAAAACATAATTTTTCCATCCTCTAGACAATGTTGCAAGCATCATGGTTTGTGTTTGTCAAGGTTCTCATTGTACACTCTTGCATATCCCTTTATCAATTTTGATTATATTTCACCACAAATTTCATATGTTTTGATCCTCACCATCACTTATGTCAAGCTCTGATTAGAAGCCTTAAACTACATGCTCATCATTTAGAGATAACGTTATTCATAATGAAATATGGAGAGTTTTCGCAAGTGATTAAGATTTATAAAGGAAAGACAAGCCCACTCCATAAATTTACTCATCATTAAATTCTATAAATTCCACAAATGGAGCACCCTCTTGTTGGAATCATTGCTCTTAAACTTGAGAAGTACAATGAAGGACAACACTCTTTTGTTGCTGGTAACTACTGAATAAAACCCTTCATGTATTCCTGGAATGGATGACACTAACTCCTCAAGGATGGAACATGTAAATTCTCTATGCATTTTCCTAAATGATCCAAAAGTGGAATTATGTGACTCTCAATGTGCAAGTGTTATTCTTCACAAAAACACCCTTATTGTATGCATGGACCGGTCTTAACATAGAAATAAGGGAGTGGACTCTCATGCTTCCCCAGAATAGGACATAGTCCCTCTAATGTTGGCATTTATGACTGTTGAATGTTTTCATGTAAAATGAGCCTCAAAATAAGATAGTAGATGCCAACTCAGTGCACCCTCATAAGCTACCAAAAATAAACAATGTGGTTCCCTGTAAGGTGCACCACTAACCACAAGTGAATTGTGTTGGATAACAATTATCATATCACCTTGAGTGGGCCCTTTCTATTATATAAATCCTATCCAAAAATAACCTAAAGGGTGGTGTCCCTTCTACTTCCCATTACGACATAAAACAAGCCTGAGTATTTCACCCTCTCTATTGTTTAATTATTGCCAAGCAACACCCTTGTGTGTGTGTGGTAAAAACATTCGGCTTCTCCCTTGGAGGTTTCACCCTACCATGAGTCAAATGTGAAGTAATAGCTCAAGGAGTGTGCACTATTGCCACTAGGACCTGGATACATAAGCCTTGTTCTTTATTATCTAGGTTTAACCAATCGTTCAATTGTGCAATTGTTCAGTTAATCACTCATTCATTTTGGTTCCTCATTCATTCTTGCTCTTGGTTTTGGCATAAAAAATGAACTAAGGGAAGAGAAGAGCCATGGTTTACTTACTGTAAGTAATTGATGTTTATTCCACCAATATTTTGAATACAGAGTGCATGGATGCATTTAAATTTAGATAATCCTTATCACAACTGCGAGTCTTAGAGGATTCCAGCATTGAGATTTTTGACTAGATGCATTGGATGCCTCAAAGGAGGCCGAAAAACTGAGGGACTGCATGGAAGAGAAGGGCGCTTGCTTTCTTTGGTTGTACAGGATCGGATAAGAGAGATAGTGGACTTTGGATTCTTCTGTGTTGAGAAACATTGTGATCTTGAGTGCTAACTGATTTGGGAAGATGAATGTCGTCCTGGAACCCATCCTTGTGGATTCATAGCCCTGTCTCTGGGGTGACATGCTATTGATACTTAGAACAACAAAATCTATGGTAGGGTGGAACGCCCTTGGCCTGTATCCAGTTGGTGAATGGCTTTGTTAAAAATAAGTGCTCTTGAGTCTTTGTCATGATGTTTCTCTACTTATGTATGATTATTTTCATTGTATTTTGATTATATTCTTTAAGATATGCATTACTAATGTTCCTACCTATTGTTAATGTTGTGCATGGCATATTTTTATTTCTTTTATAAGTTTAATATGAATTTGGATTGATGCATTTGTCATTTCATGCTTCTTTATTTAGTTTTTGGTATTCTATATTAAAAATTAGTTCCATAAAAGGTTCTTGAGGTAGTGTGACTCAACCTTGGTGGCTGGGCATGTTACAAACTATTGTCAGGGTGTCTTGGTGGG
>JASDQU010308971.1:0-19356 GCA_032191745.1 Picea mariana | reverse complement strand
CTCTGTACATTTCTTTCATTAATAGAAATCGTGTATTACTGTATCTCTGTGTTTATGGTTGCATCTCTGATATATTTCTATTATATTACTGGATATACGCGATATCTCTGTGCATTTCTTTATTATATCTCCGCTCTCATTTTGTACCAAAAATAATCTGGATCAATTACACACAAAAATGGACATCAAGAATGATGGCATGGGGCCCTTCACACCAACAAGTCGATCTCCTTCTTATCTCATATCCTTAAACTTTTCATGTGATTATCATCTTAGAGCCTATGCCAATAGCCAATTGTTCTTGTCAGATCCAATTTCGATCACACCTCCCCATTGGAAGGATTTTGGTCCCCAAAAGCTACTAAGGATAGATGAGGCAACTTTCTTGTAATATGGTTCCTCTCATACCACTTTTCTTTCCTTATATTCTATCCCTTGAGACCAATCTACCACATTTCTTGATGTCCTCCACGAGTTTTCCACTCCTTTTGTTGCAAAACTGTGTCTTCCTTCAACTCCTTGAGACCATCAGGTGCAAGGTCTTCAAAAGTGAGAAGAGCCTAATGTTCTTCCTCCTCATCTAGCATGGAGGGTTTGAACAACTTCAAATATTCCACATTCACCATAAGTTGACTTTTGTATAAGGTGGAAGTTTCATCGTGGAGGCATTCTAATTCACTTGTTCAATGATCTCAAATGGTCAATATCTAATGAGATTAAGTTTTTTGTATGCTCCTTCCAGTCATTCCTTACATATATAGATCCACACCTTGTCTCTAACACGAAATTTATGATCTTCTCTATGTTGATCATGTCTGGCTTTGTAAAACTACTATCTCTTCTTGAACTACTCCTGAACCCCTAGATGTATATGTTTGATCTTACCCAAAAATGTGCTTTCCTTCGATTCTTCTCCTTGTATTCCAACTTCTTCCTCTTATCTCCATAAATAATATCAAATGGTGAAGGAGGTAAATAACCAAAACAAGTCTCGAAAGGAGACTTATTGGTGGAAGAATGAAGTGCTCTATTGTAGGAGTGTTGAATGTCGACTACCTATTCATCCCAAGTATTTGGATGTTTGTTTTTGTAACCTCCCAACAATTACACCAACGCCATGTTTACTACATCGGTTTGTCCATCAATATGAGGATGGAAGGTAGTGGAGTACTTCAACTTAGTATCCATTATTTCCCAAAGTGTTTTCCATAATCTACCCAAGAACCTATTATCGCGATGAGATATGATGGAGGTTGGAAATCTGAGGTGTACTCAGAAATGGATGAAGAATAGTTCAATTACCTCTGGTCTAGAGATTGTCTTCGTCCATGGAATGAGCACACACATTTTTTTGAAGTGTTCTACCTCGACGAATACGTAGTCATGGCCTCTATGAGTCATAGGTAAAACTCTAACAATATCCATGGAGATTCCCTCCCAAGGTTTTCTTGGCATTGGCAATGGCATGTACAAGCCAAAATTTTCATTTCTTGGCTTGCTAGTGCTGTAAAGAATTAAGCCTCTAAAAAAAAAATCCACCTGCTCCTCCATATTTGGCCAATACACATACCATTGCAGATTCACCACAATCTTTGTCATGCAAAAATTTCCAACAACCCTAGAAGTGTGTGTTTGTCTCATCAACTAAACTCTTATGTCTCGAGGTATGAATAGTTTTTATATCGTGTACATCAACCCTTCTTGGAGGTGGTATTCATTTCTTTCCATGACAACGACCAACCTCTCCTTTATCTACATGTAGACTCCTCTGAAATCTTCATCTCCCTCATAATATTCACTTAGAAGTTAATAAGTGATAGGATTAAGTTGCATTATCATTCCAATTGTTGTAATCTTCTTCAATGGTGGTTGAGAGAGCATGTCTACTAGTTTATTCATGACTCTTTTCTTGTACTTAATCAATAAATGAAATTTTTGCAAGAAACCTAACCACTTGTAATGCCTCACCTATTGTATCTTGCTTTGAATTTGTAGATACTGAAGGGGTTGATGATCCATGTGTATGATATTTTTCCCAATAGGTAATACTTCCACTTCTTCATTGCTTGTGAAATCACAAAGAGCTCCTTATCATATGTAGGATATCCAGGTACTTCTCCATGAAACAACTCTAAATGGTAGCATGCAGGCCTTCCTCCTTTCATGAGTGCTACTCCTAATGCATATCCACTAGCATCAGTCTCTAGATGAAATGGTCGTTGCAAATTTGGAATGGATAACACTGAAGAATTGATTATTTTATTCTTCAAGTCTTCAAATGATTTTTGTTGTGTCTTACCCCAATGAAATCTTTTTCCTTTGGTAGTCCAAGTGTGCAATGGATTTTCCACTGTGGAGAATCTTATGATGAATTTCCTCAAATATTGAGCAACCCCCATGAAACTCCTTACCTCTATCACATTAGTGGGAATAGGTGATTGGGTGATGGTTGAAATCTTCTTTGGATCTAATTCCTCTCTCCTCCTCCAATCATGTGTTCAAGATATATCAAGGAGGTCTCTCCAAACTCACATTACTGCAAATTGGCAATCAATTGAGTCTTCTTCAAGGTATCGAGTACCTGTATCGTATGTGAGAAGTACTCTTTCGAAGTGTTGCTAAATATTAGTATGTCATCTAGATATACTATTTGGAAATATTTAATGAAGGGGTTTAGCATGTCATTCATTAGTCTCATAAACATTGCAGGTGCATTACATAATCCAAAAGGCATTACTAGCCACTCGTACAAACATTGTCTTATTTTGAACAATGTCTTCCACATGTCTCCCACTTTGATCCTCACTCGATGGTAACCCGATTTGAGGTCCAACTTAGTGAATAATTTGGATTGCTGCATTGATCCAACAAGTCATTAATCCTTGGCAAAGGATATCTATTGTTTATGGCGATCCTATTCATGGCACAATAGTTAATGCATGTTTTCTAGTGTCATCTTTCTTTGGCACCATGATGATGGGTGAACCACATGGTGATGTACTAGGTATGATGACTCCCTATTCCAGAAAATGTTGAAAATGCTTCTTTACTTCACTTGCTTCAATTAAGGACTACCTATATGTTAGGAAGTGGTGACTCCATAAACAATTGTATCTCGTGTTCAATATATCTCTTGGGTGGTAGCCCTTAAGGCTCTTGAAATACTTCCTTGTAGGCTTCAATCAGTTTTTGTAGATATTGATGCTACTCACCACTACATCCTTCAAAGGATTCCTTCATCTCCAACTTATTGTCTTCTCCTTGCTTCTTTCCTTCTCTCAAAAATAGAAAGACAAACTTCTTTGTACTGCTCATGATTCTTCTGGCCTAATTAGCACTGATCAAAGAGAGCTTAGCTTTGTCCTTGTGCATATTTATGGAATAAGCGTTTCCATCATTTACTATCTTGTACTAGTTATATCCCCTTAGAAAAATGGAATCTCTTACATACAAGTATGGACTTCCCAAGATGGCTCCACATATACCTAGAGGGACCACATCTGCAACTACTTCATCAACAAAGTTTTGATTGATGGAAAACTTAAATTTGCACTACTTTCTCACTTTAAATTCCACATATTTCCTTACCCAACCTAGTGGTTATGGGTGCAAATGATATTGATTCTACATCCCAAACTTATAAACCAATTGCAAAGAGATCAAGTTGTATTTTGAACTGGATCTAACAAACAATCCACCTTGTTCAGCTTCATGTGGATTTTAATGCGGAACGGTTCAGTCATCACCTTCTCCTCCTTATGACTGCAACTAACTAATTCTACCTCTTTTTTAGGGTTAGTTCATTTAATATTCCCTTTCGGGTTTGATATGATATCCACCCATTCCTCAACATCCAATGATATCAATTTTTTATTCTTCCCTTTTCTGAAAATATTTGGGACGCTTATCACGGTGCATTTTCCAACAGTTATCCTCAGTATGTCCCTTTCTATTGCATCCTTTACATTGTTGGATGGAGGGTGTTTATTATTTTTTTGTTTCCACAACATTCTTCTCTTCCCACTTATTCTTGTTTTTTCTCTTTCTTTGTTGCTCTTGTGGTTCCACTTTCTTGAGAGAACTTGTTTGTTGCTTCCACTTGTCTCCCTCAAGGTATTTTGCTTGAATACTATCCTCATCAATTGCATTTGGTCTAAATAAAATAAGTTTTATACAAATCTGAGGCAACAATTCCCCCAAATACTTGACTAACATGTCTGGACTTTTGAGAGAGACTCCCATCTAAATTTCTCTCTTCCTGAACTTTGTGATGAACTCTTGCATTGATTGTCCTTGTCTCTTCCTGAAGTAATTTCATACTATTTGTTGGTGTTCCCCGTATCCTATTTGATAAAATTGAGATTTTATCATGTCCTTGAACACCTCCTAATCAAACATTGGTGGCTCATTTCCTAGTTCTCTTATTACTATATCACTCTCCCATCATGTCAAAGCATGGCCTTCAAGCTTCAACCAAGAAAAATCAATATTTTATTTTCCAGTTACCTAATGCACGTGAAAGTGTGCTTCCATATTTTGTAGCCATTGATTCATCCTGATAGAATCCACTTCCCCAGTATATGGTATGATTTCCACCTTGCCCTCCACATGAAAATATACCTATGTCTTGTTGTATATACACTCTCCCATCTTTGGCTCGGTCTTATGCGATGTCCTTGACTTGTTTTATTCCTTCTTGGGGTCTTCATGACAAGCCTTTGTTGATGGTGTTTCCTTGCTCTTTGGTGCCAATAGATGTGACACCATGGATGCCAATGTGGCCAAACTATGCTCAAATCGATCCAACTTGACCCTAGGATCTTCTTCCTCTTCTCCTTCATAATGTTCCCTTGACATTCTTGATGCTCTATTTCCCTCTATCCCTAGAAACAAATCATGTCCACTTATTTTGTAATCATTGTGGGTACTTACCATACAGGTCTCACTCAATGCATTCAAACTTTCTCTCTAATACCATTTGATTTGTAAATGGGAGGTTTATAGTATAACCATTTCACCATCATAGAAATATCTGTAAAAACATACACAACCTTATCTCTTTAGATGGAAGGAAAAGACTTGACCAACCAATCCACAAGTCAATTCATCTCAAATAAAAATTAATTCAAATACTCGGAAGTCGAGTCGAAAAATGAGTCGGAAGAGAGTAAATGCAGGTCAAAGGCAAGGCAAGTTAACCATAGTTGGGTAGACCAAGAGAACCAAATTGACCAAGATTAAACCTAGTCGAACCATGGGTGTATTCGGTCGACCAAAAATAATGTCAATTGAATGCAGAAGAGGAATTCAACCAAGAGAAGAGGTTGGTAGGAATGGGTTGACCTAAGCTTCAAATAAATAGTTAAAAGGTGAATTTTGGGACCAACCACGAAGGGAAAACCTTGGAAAGTCGAATTTAACAAATAGCAACTGAGAAGGAAGTTTGAAGGGAGAAATATATGACCAACGTTGTTTAAAAATTTCTAAAGGACTTTTTCGGTAACCCACGACACATGAAAAAAACCAAAGGTGATTTTTAGTAATCCGTGACAATTAAAAACATCTAGAAGTCGAGTTGAACATTCGACAACAAAGAAAAAACATATGGGGATAAATTGATCGTCAACGAATGACAAAAACTTGTATATGGTCTGTGGGTAGCTAATAAATGCCTAGAAAACCCCATATTTAAATATATATTTTGTTTATGATTTATGGGAAAAGGAAAACACCCAACAAAGTCAAGAATGTGCCCAATGAATCTTAAAACGAAATTAGAAACTTCTAAATAAATGACAGCGGCTTAGAAGAGAGGGCCATCAATTTTCTCCTTCATAATCAATGTACAAGTATGATTAAAGATATATTATTCTTATTTATTGAACAATGAGGACCATATTAACATAAAACAAGCTCAAACCAAACAACACAAAGTCTCATTGCTAAACCATACACAAACAATCATTAACTTACATTGTGCACCATTTACGATTCATAAACAAATATAAACCACAACAATCATCACACATAAAATCTGAATTTACCCTTGAAACCCAAACGGGAAAACCAACATTCGTTTAGCTTCAACCAGACTCATTTTTATTTAGCAATGGGAAAGCTACAAGATCTCTGGTTCATTTCTATTATCCTCGGTGACATCTAGGAAGCCTCTCTACATCATTCACAGTCAAAGAACCCTTTTATCATTATGGGGAAACAAAATATAGAGGACTAAGTCAACTAGAAGGATAGATGGAAGGTCAGGAATCTCCAACACTTCAACTTCTCTCAAGTCCACTTCTCCTCATTTTCCCTCTTTGTTTGTCTTTTCTCCCACATGGAAAAGGTCTCATGAACGTCTCATTATTTCTTCACATGCAACAATATACTTCTTGACTTTACATATATTACATACAAAAATGGATATCGATCGTGATGGCATGGGGCCCTTCACACCAACAAATCGATCTCCTTCTTCATCCATATCCTTAAATGTTTCCAGTGATGATCATCTTAGAGCCTATGTTGATAGCTAATTGTTCTTGTCAGATCCAATTCGGATCAAGAATGGAATGAATTGCACTACTTAAGTGATATGAAGACTGATACAAGACCTGTAGAAGATAGTATTGTGAAATCTTAAAGGGTTGGATGGTGCAAGTCTATTGGGAAGTTTTGTAGAAGGTTATTTTCATTAGATTCTTTCTACATTTGTAATCATAGTTGCAAGCAATATGCTTCAACTCCCCTTTACTCCAAGGGTTGGATTGAAAATCATGTAGGATGCATGCCTTTGTAATTATAGCTTGTAAAATGATCCATGGGAAATTGTCTAGGCTCCTCTATTGTATTGTGGGTGTCACCCATACTTGTGTTCTATTTTGGATGCTTTGTGACTATTGAATGTTTATGTTCCTTGCAATACTATTAATTGGCTAAGTATTGTAAATTGGATAAGTGTTAGTACTAGTGGGATGTTTTAAGGATATAGTTGCATGCATGCCTATTGTTGGATGAGTTTTGTTGTGATTGGACTTTCTTGTGCATCTAGTTATAGTAGCTTAAGGAAAATTTATGGCCAGACCTTAAGTCAAGACGTGTATTTTGGTTGTAGTAAGCATAGGTTGGCCAAGCCATTGCAAAACTATGGCGAGGAAATGTCACATGACCTCAGGCGTCGAAATGAATTAGGGAGGACTCAAGTTGCAAAGAAACATTTGGGTATAATGTAGGTCTGTGATAGGTGGTATCATATTGTTTTTGTGGCAGTTGGTGTTGTTCACCACTATCACTTCCATGATAGGTGGTATCAAAGAATATTTTGAGCTAGTTGGGATCTCTTCACCATTGTTACTTCCATGATAGGTGATATGAGAGTTTTTTTGTGGTAGTTGGTGCTCTTCACCACTGTCACTTCCATGACAGGTCGTATAAGAGCATATTATAATAGATAACTTTTTGAAGTTTGGTGCTCTTCACTACCATGATAAGTGAATTTGGTTCCATTCATGCATTCTTCATCACACTTGGGAGAACTTGTAGAAAAGTAGAAAAAATTGGGATGAGTTTTCTAAGTGAATGTAGATTGTCTTGAAGACTAGAAAAACAAGGACTTGTGCCTTGGTGCAATAGGTAGCAAAGAGAAGTCCACATGGAAAAATGAACACTCTTGTTGTTTCAAGCACATTGCAAGCTTGAGGTAGCAAGGTAGAGTTGATCCTTTGAGACTTGGGATGTATTCTTTGGCCATGCCTTAGTGTGACTTGGATGGTTCAAAAGAAGAGTCGGAGAAACAACCAAGTTTGCCTTCATCTAGAGGTAAGATTGTTCCTTTTTCTTATGTTTACAGAATCATTTTACAATGGATTTTTCTTTGAATGGGAATTTGGGTGAATTGGAAGAAGTCCAAGAGCAACCAACTTTGATGGTGAATCCAACAGCCTTGGGAGTAGCCCAAGTGTCACAAAATTTAAAGGGATTGTTGGATGTTTAGGGTTCCTTGACAACACGTTTGGGTGAGTTTTTGGATGGAGGATAGGAACAAAATTTGGTTGGGATGATTCCCATGGTGGATATTGAGAAGATTTATGTTGTAGTTGTTGGAGGTGGCCTTGGTATCGACCCACAATATTCCATTCACTAATCAAAGCCACAAGTGGCTTACTGCTAAGGAGCAAGTAGTGGAGACTAAGGCACTTGTAAAGGTGCCAATTTTGGAGAAAATAAAAATAGAGGAGGATTCATTTTGTTAAGAGAATGGAATTTGTGATGGTGGTAAGCCATCCACTACTCCCATTTCGATTACAAATTTGGGAGTTTGTTTTCCAAGATGGAGGCACTACTGCATGAGTGCATTGAGAAACTTGTTGAGTTGTGGGAGACAAATTGATAGTTTTGGGGAAGAGATGAAGCTTCTTCCTTCCGCATCCAGAAAGACAATACCAAAGAAATTGATACTTTTTTAAAGGAGAAAGGAAGATATGTTCTATGTGGCTATATGGAGACAACAAAGGAGTCAACTAAGAAAATGTTTGCAATCGACCTGGATGGCACAAATAGGAATGAAAACCAAGTTGACAAGGAATATTCTCTCCCACCTTCGTATATGGGGATCCAAGATGAGGAAAAGCACTACATGAGAAATTCGAGGATGATTTATGGATGACCCAAAGGTCATAGGATCATTGGTTGAAGGTGACAGAAGTATTGGTGCAGATGTGCCTCTCTTAGGAAAGAGGTATGGAAGTCCTTCTATCGTCTCTTTTGAATTAGAGCACATTGGATAGATTATTGGATCACTTGAGAGAAAAGTATATGATGGCCATTTACCACTATATTTTTTAATGTTGATTTACATGAGGTTACTTGATAGTTGGAGGCAAAGATGGTGACTTTTTCTTGGTCCAAAAGAATTGTGCAGGAAGACTGAAGTGCAACACAACAACATTATTTTGGGCACGAAGACATCCATTCTCATGACTTGRGCATGATAATTGGATTGGCCACTTGAATATTTCAAGGCATGGAGAGTTCTATGCACAAAAGCATGGAAAAGTTGGTTGAAGTAATGATGCAGTAGTAGGTATAGATGGTGAAATACTTGGACATTTTGACAATCTTCTTAATGAAGGTTGATTTGTAACAGTGATGGATTAGATTGAAACTGTAGAAACAAGAGGAATTATTCATAGATTTGGGTAGAGGTGCACTTGTCTAAAGGAAGGAACTGGACCGTGAACAATTTCATGGAAATTTTGGCATAAACAATGCAGAGTAGTTGGGAGTGTTTGTTGCAGACGAATGCATGGATCTAGTTGGTAGACTTGAGGACAACAGGTTCTTAAGGATGTTTTTTAGGACTTCAATGATTTTTAGTGGGGTAATATGTAAGGCCCTTTCCTAGAGTGGCGTCAAGTTCCTCTGCCACACAATCACCTTCGTGGTCAGTCATTGGTATGAATGGACATATATAACGAATGACACCTATATGAATAAGTCATAAATACCTTATTATGTTGGCATGGTGGACCTCAAAAAAGTTGGGATCCCATGCTGAAAAAACGGTCACACTGTAGACAGTGGAAATTCAAACTAATCGAATGCACCAAGAGAAGCCTGGAATAGGAGTTGGCCAGAGGAGGAAATGAAGGTTGCTACAATAATCCTTATTTGTAGAAATTCCGTTGGCATAACAAACAAAGAAATTGCATGGAAAGAGTGATGACTTAGGTACCTAGACTATATACAGATCAATAGAGTTTCCCACACTTAGGGGTTGTGATGGATGGTCAAATTTCCTTCAAGAATAAGTTTCCATGGACCACAATTGTGGGGCACATTCATAAGACATACACTATTGGGTGCACACCCACCAGATTTCTTGGGGGTGCATTATTGGTTGCACTTGGGCACAACTAAAGGAACTCAAATTGTTTGGGCACATTCATGTGGACTTGGATGAACTGAATGCACTAAGGATGACAAGGTAGACCAAGATGATTTGGAGGGAGCTTCCTTTAGATGAGTTGATATGCATCAAAAGTGTTGGACCACTTGGGTACAACTAGCTGAACTTGGGTGTGGTTGGACGGATAAATTGAGAAAATGGGATGACCTGGGTGGATTTGGAATGGCCTAAGTCAACTCCATACAATTTTAGACGATTTAACAAAATGTTCTAAATACAATTCATCGAAGGAGAGAAATTTGACTTTGTGGCACTTGGGTCCACCTTGGAATTAAGGGGGCTTGCAAGGAAAGGAAATACTCATATAAAAAGGAGTACACCTCAAAGTGATAAGAAAATAGGTAAGAAGTGCTAAGTCATTCACAAGGAGTGCAAGGAATTTTCCAATTGTTCCTAATTCATGGTTGGACACAATGGAATGAATTGCACTGCCTAAGTGAGGTTAATAGTGGGACAAGACCTATAAGAGACAAGATTGTAAATTCTTCAATAGTTCGATGGTTCAAGTATGTTGGGTAGTTTTAGTTTTAATCCATGAGGTTTATCTCAATTGGTCTAGAGGTAGACATGAGTTTATATTGTTTTTTTTTTGTCATGGGTTCTACTCTCTTGATTCCCTCGAGGCGAGGCCCCATAATCAGGGTCGATGGTTTACCCCACTTACCATCCATGGTTCATGGGGAAGTGTTCAAAGGTTTTTCTGCAAGTACATTTCCTTGGAAACAAAATGTTGGGTAATTTAACAAAAGGTTATTTTCCTTATATTATTAGTACATCTGCAATAGATGTAATGTACCCCAACTTAACTAGGGAACATTACTTGAAGAAAAACACATAATTCAAAATTTACTCTTGCTAATTAATTCATGTAACTTATCATCTACGAATTTAACACATATTTAACTAAAATGTGAAACCTATAACCAAATGCATCTACAACATTAAAAAAGAACATAATGTAGACATAAAATCATCTACAAAAACATATAAAAACCATTCTCATACCCATGATCAAATGCACAGTCATATAACTCATAAGATAACTCAGAAAATAGACAAAGAATTATCTTTTTAAATGTTTGTGCAACCCACTGCTTGGGAAGGAAGTTCCACACAACAATAGACTTATTGTTCCAAATCTAAAAAAAAAATCACCCACGAGCTGGGGCTAGGAATCCAAAAGAGAAGGGTGTCTGTCGCAATCCACTCACAACTCTAAATCCACAACCTAATAGTATTCTCCCATAGCTAACCCAAATTTTCTCCAGCTCTTTTCCTCTTGACTTTCCCAACCCAAGGAATGTACCCATTCACTTATCTTAGTCCCTCGGGCATCCCATTAGTTTATCAGGGTGTCTCTGGCATAGGTAACCGGGAATCTCTCAGCTGGGAACTCAAGGGAACTTGTTGTCATGAAAAATATCGGTAAACATAACAAAAAAAATTTTTGTTACAATGCAACTCACACATGATTTCACTCTTCAGGCTTGAAAACCTAGCTCTTCAATTTCTAGCTCCATTACGCTCCAAAAAATCTCCAACGTGCTCTAGGATTCTCCCAACCTTCTTATTTTGTCTCCGATGCTCTCTTTTCTTTCTCTCCCTTGTTGTTCATGCCAAAAACTCCCTGTGAAAAACTGCCTATTCTCCCCCCAATATGAATTTCCTCTATTTTCCCAACATAGTTGACTTATCACTCTTCCCAATGTGGATTGTATTACATCCCCATGCTTCCAATAGCTATGGATGTAAATTCTACACCCACCCCTAGCAAATATTAAATGATTGGATTCTCATACACTCAAACAGAAAATAGAATTTGCATCCAATGGTACTAAAATACACAAATATGGGTTGAATTAATACCCATAATTAATTTCCTCCTTGGATCCCTCTTAGACACTTTTATGCATTCCCTTTATTGTGGATAAATCATCCCCCATATATTTCCATATTCCTAGCATCTAGCATCGCATTATATTTATTAAAATCAGAAATACAATTTGCATATTACATTGCTTGGCCATAGCCATATTCATCTCTACATTATGCATAAATGAAAATCAGGATTATAGTGGGGATGTTACATTCCTCCCCCTACAATTGTGTGCCATCCTCAATGCACACTATGATGATATAGATATACAATTTACATCCCAATACTTTAGGAAATAAAATTATGCAATTTAACAACTCTAATAACAGTTCCAACCAAAATCCCATATTCCCTTCAACTCACTGACCCAAGGAATGCACCATTCATTTATCAGTATTAACCCAAGGAATGTACCATTTGTTTATTAGGATTAACCAAAGGAATAAACCATTATTTTATCATGGCCCCTAGCACAAGTTGACTAGGACTCTAAGATGTGGTTCCAGAACTCTAACTTTTTAGAATGGAGTCTTACATTTTGTTTTCTTCAAAATTGTCAAACATTTGTGAGTATTCCTCTCACATAGTTTCTTCATGCTCCCATGTTGCATCTTCGGGACCGTAATAGGTCCATTGAAACTTTACCAACCCTATGGCTTTGTTCCTGAGCACTTTCACTTTCTGGTCTAGGATGCATACTTGTTCCACCTGGAAATCCCCTTCATTTTCAAATTGGATCATAGTCCATTCAATTATGTGGTTAGGGTCATACACATATTTATTTAATAATGACACATGAAAAATAATATGCACTCTCATGGATTAAAGAAATGCTAATATGTATGCAATTGGCCCTATCTTCTCTAGTATTTCAATAGGCCCGCAATATCTTGTTTCCAACTTTTGGCAGCAACCCAATCTTATCGAACTTATCTTTTCTTTCACTTTGAGAAAAACATGTTGACCCACTTTAAAATATCTAAAAACTCTATTCTTTTATGCATAATGTTTCTTCATGTCTTAGGAAGCCTTTAATTTCTACCTAATCTTCACCATCTGCTCTTCTATTTCCTTTAATAATTCTGGCCCAATGATAGCTCAGTCTACAGGGTTATCCCAACTCACTGGTGTGTTACATTTCCTACCATACAAATATTCAAACATGATCATTTTTAATGAGGCTTGATACTGATTATTGTAAGAAAATTCCACTATGTGGATGTAGTCTTCCCACTTTGATGGATGATCCATCACATACATTCTAAGCATGTCTTCAATTATTTTATTAGTCCTCTTTTTTTTCCCATTAGACTCTAGGTGACAAGTTTTGCTAAGATTTAAAATTGTACCAAATCCTTTGAACAAACCTTTCAAAAAATTAGATGTAAATTTTGGATCTTTGTTTGAAACAATTGCCTCGGGCACTCCATGTATCCTCACAACTTCCTTCATGTAAATATCTACAATTTTTGTTTCCTTGTGTGTGGTGTTCACATGAATAAAATGTGCTTCTTTTGTTAATTTGTCCACCACCACCATGATGGAATCATGTTGCTTCATTATTATGGGTGTATTTTTAATGATATCAATTGTAATTACTTCACATTTCCACTCAGGAGCGGGAAATGGTTGTAGCAGCCCCATTGGATGTCTATGCTATGTCTTTACTTTTTGGCACTCTAAACATCTAGAAATATAATTAGCCACTTTTTTCTTCATTCATGGCCAAAAGTATTGGCTTCTTACAACTTCTATTGTTTTTTGGTATCCTCGGTGCCCAACATATGGCACATTATGCATTTCCCTCAACACTATATTTTTCATCTCTCCTGAATTTGGAACATATATGTTTCCTTTGTACACAAGGATTCCATCCTCTTTCAACTCATAATAATTAAATTTATGTTGTAAAACTCCTTGATGTAAGTTTTCTTTTATTTTTATGTAGTGTTGGTCTGCATTTTCATCCTCTAAAATTTTGTCTTTTAAATTTGTTTTGAACATTTTAATGGATGAAATATGAACTTCATGTGCTCTTTTGCTGAGTGCACCATCCACTTGATTCTCCTTGTCTTTAATATGCTTGATTTCAAAGTCATATTCACTCAAAAATTCCAACCATCTAGTTTTTCTAGCATTTAATGTTGGTTGTCAAAACAAATTCTTAAGACCATCGTGGTTTGTCCTTAGTTCAAATCTTTGACCCATGAGATAATGTCTCTACATTTTTAAGGCAATAACAATTGCTACTAACTTCAAGTCATGTGTAGAATAATTATTTTCATGCTTCTTTAATTTTCTATACTCGTAGCATACCACATGCTCTTTTTGAGTGAGGACTCCACCGATCCCTTCCTTGCATACATTAGTGCACACTACAAAATATTCATCTGGATATGCAATCTTTAATATGGGTGAACTTGTCAAATATCTTTAAATTGTTAAAAAAAATCTTCACATTTGGGAATCCATTCAAATTTCACTCCCTTCTTTTTCAAAGAAGTGATTAGGCTTGTAATCTTTGAAAATCATTTTATGAATCTTTGGTAATAACCAACAAGACCCATAAAATATCTTACCTCTGTGACATTTCTTGGCACTGTCCATCCTCTAATGGCCTCTATATTCTCGGGGTCAACTTTCATCCCCTCTTCTTTAATAATATTCCCCAAGTAGTGAATCTTCTTTTCATAAAATATGTTCTTACTTAACTTGGCATACAAGTTATGCTCTCTCAAAACTTGAAACACCATTCACAAATGCTACTCATGCTCTTATTTTATATTATAGTAGACTAGAATATCATCCAAGAAAACAATTACAAACTTGTCCAAGTATTCCCTGGACACTCCATTCATGAGGAACATAAAATCAATTGGGGCATTTGATAGCCCAAATGGCACTACAAACTCATAATGCTCATATCTTGTTATGAACTTTGCCTTGCTAATATATTCTTCCTTTATCCTCACTTGATGATACCATGATCTCAAATAAATATTGAAAATATTCTTGCACCTTTCAGTTGATCAAAAACATATTCTTGCACCTTTATTGTAACCTTATTCAAATCCCTGAAATCAATACATAGTCTCAAGGTTCCATCATTCTTCTTCACAAAAAGAACTAGGGATCCCCAAGGTGATACACTTGGGAATATATACCCCGTCTTTAACAACTCTTCAAGTTGCATTTGCAACTCTTTTAATTCCGATGTTCCCATTATGTAAGGTGTCTTGGACACTAGGGCAACTCCTGAAACCAAGCCAATAGAGAAATCAATGTCTATATTTGGTGGAAATATCAGGATCTCCCCAAAATAATATTCAAAATATTTCAAGATTGGGTTGTCTTCAATACTTTCCACTTTATCTCTCACTTACTCTTCTATATGGGCTGCAAAAATTTGGCATCCCTTCTTCAAACATTTTTTCAGCTGCATGGCTGATATTTCTCTAACAGAAATAGCTCATGGAATGCCTTGAATCTTTCCTTTCTTCGCTTCTTCATCAATAAAAGTTATTGTATTTTTGAAATAGTCTAGGACAACATGGTGCTTCTCCAACCAATCCATGCCAATTAGGCATTCATATCAACCCAAAGGTATAACGCACATCCACCTTTGTGTTGAGTCCATTCATGTCTATTGGATAATCTTTAACCAACTCATTGATCTTTCTCTTATCCCCTGTGGATAGCTGAACTAACCAAGATTTATTATTCTAACTCTTTTGCAAGTGAAACATTTTAACAATGTTAGATTTTATGTAACTATGGATAGCTCCAAAATAAATTAAAATTGATATGGTGTGGTTATCAATCTTACCTTCCACTTCAATCATGGGGGACTGATACTCTACTTTCTTGTTGTCCAAGATTGCATAAATCCTTGGCATTCTTCGTCCCATGTCTTCAATTGTTTCAACCTCTTGAATGTTATGAAAAGTCGTCATTCTTTCACCTTTGTCAGGGAAATCCCTATATAAGTGATTTCCCTCACATCACCAACATTATACACGCTACTTCCTTGGCCTTTTCCCAAAAGAATATGTTTCTTTTTTCTCATTTTTGTTTGACTGTCCTTGTTGATTCACTTGGGATTTGTTCTTGAAAAAGGGAATCTTAAATAATTTTTTCCTTTTCTACTTATTACCATTCATCTTGTCATTCCAATCCTTTTGGAAGACTGGCCTCCCTCTGATCTGCTCATAAATATGCCTTACTCTCTTTATGGTCTCCTGCAAGGTATTGGGATTATCATATTGTATATTATCACTATATAAAAGGGGTAATCCACATAGAAAGAATTGGATTTTGACCTTCTCATCCTTTATGAAATCCACATACTTCAACAACTCAAAGAACCTCTTGTCATATTCATCCATTGTCATACTTCCCAACTTGATTTCAAAGAACTATTTCATCTTTCTTTCATAATAATGCTCAGAAAAATATTTCTCCTGGAAATATCCTTTGAACTTCCTTCATGAGACCTTGCTCTCATTAAGGTATTTTGCTTGATTAAGTTGATCCCACCACATGGCTTCCTTTCCTTGCAAATGGCAGGTTTCAATTCTTATTTCTTCCATGGAGGGATAATCATGCAGCTGGAAATATTTATCCATTTCCAACAACCATGCCCCAGCCTCTTCTCCCTTCCTATGCTCGCCATTGAAATTTGGTGGCTTGATTTTCCCAAGTTCACCTTGCAATATGTCTCCCTTAGGCCTTATCCTTTATCTCCTCACAAGGGACACACTTGGGTTGCTTCCTGTCCCTGAACTTGCATGAGCTCTCGAAGTGGATTTCTCTAGGAAATGATGGCACATGCTCATGCTCCTTGAATGATTTCCATTCCAATGCTCATTCTTTCTACCATGGGATCTGGATGATGTCACTTGTCTAGAACTAGTTGCTTTCTTTGTGCCCGAGTCTTTATTGGCTTGCTTCTGCAACATGTTCAAGCTATGAAGTATCCCTTCCCGAGCCTTCATAATCTTCTCATTATCTGCGATATAACTATGCAATTCTCTCTACCAAATTCTCATAGTTATAGGATCTTTCTTCTCTCTTCTTCCATTAGATTTTGTCTCATCATTTCCCATGTTGACATGTAGCCCTCTAAATTCCCCTCCATGACTATAGGACCCTTGGGCATATTCCATAGATTTGTCCCTCATAAAGGAACCAAAATTCCTTCTTGTACCTCTAAACTCTACAAGAAAATGTGCATGCAAATAAATTTGTGTTAGACAAAAATATATGCATACACAATTATGGAAAACAATACACAATGTTTTCTTCCCTTTAATGTCACCAATCATCTTCCTTTGCATTGAATATAACTTATGTTGCCCAAATCAATTTTCTGGGTTGATAAATGTATTCTCCCATCCAAGATATTTCCAACAACTATTTTCTTTCTCAATTCTAATTTCTGAGCAAAAAGTAATGGCCATCTGAATATTGCTAATTTACCCCTTTTATACATTTTTCATTCTAGTGAAAAAATTCTCATACACCAACTTTTGCCACTTGTAGAAGTAAATATGTCAAGAATAAGAGAAATTTTTTTATGACACATAGATAATAATTATGACATGGAACTCATAACAACTCTCATATTGTTATTATGATGCTCTGGTCAGAAACTACAACAATATGGAAATGACTACTTTCCCCTTTTATAAACCCTTTTTCCAAACCTAGAATTTTTAGCCAAACTAGTTATCTCCCAAATTGTGCACTTCTCAGAAATTTTAACTAAACCAAAATTATTTGTCTTAATGAGTGTACAAAAAGTTGAGTGAACAAAATTTTCTATATTTTCCATCTGGAGACACTTTCCCTCGCAAATCCCAAAAATCCTCAAAAAGTGGCACAAAATAGTGGATTTTTACCTATTTCAGTTTCCCCATTCCAAACCCCTTTGGATTTATTCATTTCCTTCTTGGGTTATTTCCATGCCTACTTACTGCACTCTCTCAAAGAGTTTTAGCGTGGTCTGGGCCTTTTCGAGTGATATGTACCTAGATCTTTAAAAACCCCTATTTTTCATTTTCTAACAAATCTAAGAAGAAGTGGTTAATGACCCTCTCTGTCACATTTGTATCCCTCCTTACTGCAGAAAAAACCCAAAAGTTTCATCTCATTTTGACACTTTGGAACAATTTTTCCTATGTGGCATCTGTTATTGGATAAATCCGTAGGTGCGGACACTAACCGATCTCCCTAGATCCACCTGGATCTAGAACAAAACACACCAGAACATGATGCTTTCCTTAAGTTTTAGATATTGAATTTACTAGTAGGAAGGAACAAGTAACATACCTTAGTATCGCTTCTTAGGGTCTTTGTTTCTCCTGCTTCTCTGTGGTGCTCTCATGAGGTCAAGACCAAGACAACACAAACCAACCAAAGTGATAGAAATAGCATAAACTCAATAAAAACCTATGTATGTGATCAAGGAATCATACAATAAAACACAACAATCTTTATAGGAAAGAATCATATTACTATATCATATTAAATGTGAAAGAGAGATTACAACCATGGCCTTGATGTCATAAGGTCCCTTCCAACTGTCCTTCATTCCCCACACACTTTGACTCCAAGAATTATGAGAGCATATGTATGATGATATTCACAATCTATCTTGACAAAGAAAATCTCAAAGTCACTCCAACCAAGCTAATAATTCCAAGCCAACCAAAGCTAACAAGCTCAAGAACCAACAAAGCTAACTTTCTCCATGAGAACTCCTCTCCTTTTATAAGTTGAACAATATAAGGTAAGGAGGTTAGGATGATCCCACTAAATCATGAAAGCGAGTAAGATCCAAACCATTCGGATGCCACCTCACCATAGAAGTTTCTCCTTCTAGAAGATTCGAGAAAACGCTCATTTTTCCCACGTGTAGGCATTCTCTCACCCTAGATATAAAGCAACCTACGAACATCTCACACCCTAGCTATAGTGCAATCTGAGAGAATGGGTCATTCTCACACCCTGCCTCTATAGCAACCTGTGAACTTCCTTTTTTATAAGGTTTTTACATAGGAAAATGCAACTTCTTTTCTCAGGAAAAGTTCTTCTCCCTTCTCTCTTTAGGAACTCAGGCCACTGATCCCTTTGAAGGCAACAGATAGGTTTACATCATTAAAAATCATAGGGATGATGAAAATAATGTGTAATAGAGAGCCCCCCAAAGTATGAAGTTAGAACAGAGTGATAGCTGAAATACTTTGTCGAGTGTGTGTAGGGAACAAGGAACAGTCGGTTGGAAAATTGCCAACAAACAAGGAAATACAGTACAATAATGTATCATCACTGAGGTAGGCATTCCCATACTCAGAAATCAAATGACTCAAAGAATAAATGCCTACATGCGAAGATCCATGTCAAGTAAGACAGGTCACGGCCACGAAACATACACTATGGATCCATGCCAATATGACTCAAATCTGAACATAGCCACCAAAAATACACTGTGGATCTATGTGTTAAAGACTCA
>JASDQU010308970.1:86664-109394 GCA_032191745.1 Picea mariana | reverse complement strand
CTTCTTGGTTACTGCAATGATTATGGGTATGCCCTTCTGGCTCTACTAACTCTTCCTAATGATCTGAAGAGTGATCAACTGCACTAGAGGGATTTGTTCGGTCATCTTTGGAGCCTTATTCTCCTTACAATCAATCTCCATATGAGATACTATGTATATCGCAAAAGTACCCTTCTTCCTCTTCTTCTTCTTTGGTACATGGATGTATACGCTCGTGTATACAACTTCTTATCTGGATAGTCTACTCCATGTCTCAAACTAGATACCATCTAATATGTTGCCTCCTGCAACCGTCACTATAGCTTCCTTCAGAGTTATCACTTGTGACCTACCTGAAACAAGGACAACAAAGGGAAAAATAGTATACAAGAATAATACTCTTATAATAATAAAAATAGTAGACAAGAATGAGAACAATAATCACAGTAGTTCCTTCTCAGAGCTATTTATCGTGACCTTCTTGTAACAAGAACCAAAATAAAAATACAATAATAAGAAATAGGAACAACACTCTTCTAGTGTTGTGATCAATCATTCCTCCATGGTAACATGCCCAGAATAAGAAAACAGGACCAAAAAGTATAATAGCATTTTCATAAGAACATATCTATGTTAACAAGAACAAAAAAAAAGACAATCTCATCGTAATCATCATATTATTACCAAGGTTACCTGTCTGGAAGAAAAACAAGAAGCATCTCCTAGAGGAGATTTTAGTTGATCTTGCAAAAATTTATATCAATAGTACTCACATGCTGCCAAGTATTCATTGTATTTAGCAGTAATAGAACCTTTCAAGGATTGTTGTCACAACTAGTAATGTAGAAATTATCAAACTTGATATGTGCAAATTGGAAACTTATTAATTTAATCAAACCCGGAAACTGAAGTCTTATCTTCAAGAAAAAGTGTTGTTTATTTTATTCTGAGTCTCCTTCACTCAAGATGACAAGTATGTTGTATATTGTCCCATGTACTTAAGGCAATATGATTTCTGGAGTGCGTTGTTCCACTGAATGTGTTGGATCTGAGATCCCTCTGGATCTACGATTGTTTCTTGGACTAGAGATCCCTTCTCCTGCAATCACACTCAAAATAGTGATACAGTTTAAACATATATAATTACATACCTCTGGTAGCAATGACAGGTAGCGACAGACAGTGGTACCATCCGATAGTAGCAGCAAGCAACGACGAACCCTATTTGGCTCCAATGTGAGGAGCTCTAGGCAATAATAGAGAAATCCTCATGATGTAGACGTGGGAGTCACCATCCTTTGTATAGGAATACAAAATTAATATAGTAAATAAAACCCTAGGGGAATAGGAAAAAACCTCATTTCTTCCACCAACCCAATCAAGAAAAGTGGTGGAGGAAACTCATCACCTTATAGTGTTATATGGAGGATAACAAAGTCACGTAAGGACTCTAAATACAAGAGATAGAACTATATAGCAAGCTCACCCAAGGACAAAGAGAGGAAGAGGAACACTAGTGCCTAAAATTATAAAGTCTCTATCTCAAAATAGGAGACAAGAACACTAAATTTTCCATAAATGAGTGAATTTTAGAGAATTCACAATAACATCGCAAAGATGGAGCTTCCAACTAGGGTAAAGATCTCCCACTTTGAAAAATTGCTAGAAACTGCTCACAACCATTTTGTCGAACTCTACACAAAATAAGTCTAGCCTCAAAAATAAATTTGACAAGGGAAATGCTCTATGTCATCTCATAGGTAATAACAAAAAAATAAAACTAGTGCATGTTGAACCCCATAACTGAGGAGGAGATGGAAAATATCTTTGGTCAATTGGGTTTGATAAATCCCCTAGTGTGGATAGCTTCCTTAACTATTTATACAAAGCTTGCTGGAATATTGTAAAAGGGGTTTTAAAATGGATGCCAGAATACTTAAGGGAGAATGCAAGGCTTTGATGGGGGGAGCAATTCTTGATTCTTGGCACTCATCACAAAAGAAAAGAATCCAAATTCCTTCAGCAAGTTCCACCCAATATTTCTATGTAATGTCTCATACAAGGTGTTGACCAAAATATTGGATTTCAAGCTTAGTTCTCTCCTGCTAGCATTAACTTTTTTAGAGCAAGGTGGATTCATCCAAAGAAGAAAAATCTGTGACAATATAGTCCTCATCTAGGAATCTATCTAATCCAATGATCAATAAAATGAGAAAGGCGTGATCATCAAAATTGATATGGATAATGCCTTTGATAAAGTTCAATATGACTTCCTTGTTGTGTTCCTTTGACAATTTGGGTTCTCTACCCCTTCATTAGATAGATCAAATCATGTGTAGGGGCAATGGATATAATCACTCATAAATGGGAGATTATATGCCTTCTTATGTGGCTTGAGGGAAGTAATACAAGGCTTCCCCCTGTCACTCTCCCTCTACGTCTTTGTTACACATTATTTTGGTCATCCTAGTCATCCATTGAAAACATGTGTTTATGTTCCCAAAAAGAGCCTTTCTTCATGAGGAAAGTGACTGACTTTCTCTTCTCAAAAACCCTATTAAGGAAGGTCATCGTAGGCTGCACCATATGCAGTGTGTGACGATGCCTGATTGTCTCCCTCTACTCTAAAGCTGGGATGCGACGTCTCCGTAGGATGCTCTACAGCTAGGGTGTGACGATGTCAAAAGACTAAGAAAAGGTCAAGTTTCACAAAAGTTCTAGAAGGGGATTTTCTAGAAGATGAGGTGGCATATGTATGGTTGGGATATTATTCGCTTCTCTGATTTGTTGGGATCATCCTAATCTCTTTAACCATCTCTCTTTCCCTTATATAAAGAGGGATTTCTCATGGAAAAGGCTAAGGTTAATGAAGGTTGAATAGGCTAAGATCGTATGGAGAGTTCTGCATTGGATCATTCTTGAGAGCCTCATTTCAGTTCATCAAGTCATTATGGATCTTCTTCATTCAAGATTGCAGCAAGTGTGTGTGTTGGAGAAAAGGGTCATTGAGAGGGGACTTTGCAACATCAAGGCTTTGGTTGTAATCTCCACTTTCATTTTAATATAATACAGTGATATGTTTCTTTCATATAAAACTTGCTTTGTTTTATTGTATGATTATTTGATCACATACATAGGTTCTCGTTGAGTATATTATATTGCTTTCACTTTGGTTGTCTTGTGTTCCCTTACAGATTCAATATCACAGGAGCATCGGAGTGGAGCTAGGACGACAACGGTAAGAGGAAGGGATATTTAAACGGTATGTTGCCTATCTCTTGTTAAATAGTAAACTCAACGATTAGAGCTTAGGGAAAGCGTCATATTCTATTTTGTTTTGTTCTAGATCTAGGTGGATCTAGGGAGATCTGTTTATGTCTATGTTTACTGATAAGTCCCGTAACAAAATTGGCGACCATACTAGGGATACGACCTCCTTTTGATTTTTTGATTCCCACTTCCCTTCAGCCTACCTTCCTCTGATAAATTTCACTCTCTGAATCTGTGGGTAATCCATCTGGACTCCTTGGGTTTAGAAGTTCATTTAGATTTTTTGTCTTTCTCCAAATTTTTCTTCATTTACAGAGATCGTCGCATTGTGTCTCATTGATAGCCTACGACGACACTTAAGTGTTGTGCTCTGCTTGATCAATCCAGTGTGGTGATGTCACACTATGCCCTGATAGCAGCTTGCGATGACCTTAGCTCGTCGCACTATGTCCCATCTCCAGCCCGCGATGACTCCTGTAGAATTTGTTGGAGTGAGTCAATTTGCCTTTTACTACCCAAATTTGCCTTAGTTGCATGTTTGATTGATTCCTAAGTTTAAAGCTTGCTTGTGATTGGTTTTCAGTGATTGAAAGTCTTTCTTTGCATTTTGCAAGTTTTTGCTTCTTGATCATTGTCGCAAGGATATAATCTCGGATCTTGATCTAGGTGCTTGTTTGACAAAAGGTCTTTGGTTTGCTTCAAGTTTTGGATTGATTTTATTCTTCAGATTGTTCATTGATCAAGAAACTTTTTTTGCTTGCTTATGTCAAAAGTTTTTCTTGTCTTTTTTGTTTTTGTCTATATTACGAATTTGATTTGGGAATTGTGTTGAGAATGTCTTGATTTTCTTGGATTACGTTTTCCTTTCGTCATAACATCTCTGATTTTGTCTTGAAAAGGAAGAATTGAATTCATTTATTCTTTTTAGTAATCCCTCATAAGAAATTTTTACATTTGAAATATTTTTGAAGAGAAGAAATTGGAAAATTTCATAGTTCGTGATTATTTGGAATTATGTTCATTCGAAATTGAGAAATTGCAATTTGTATCTTGTTGTACTTCAAAAGAAATACCTTCTCCCTACTATAACTAGAGTTCATTGAATTGAAAATTTTCACATTCATCTCTTTTTTCATTTTATTGGGTCAAGGTCACAACTTCATCAGATTCACTTCCATCTCCCTTTCCATCTCCCTTTTGAGTAAGCAACAACCTCTAAAATACAACGTAAATTTAAAATTTATTAGTAACTTTTATTTTCTAGGGATATTTTTCACCAACATTAGCTAGGATAGTGCTTTGCAATAGGTTGTAAGGCACACTCTCCAAAGCATCAAAACACAAAATAACATCTTGTGATAGGAAGAGTTCAAATCCAATTGCTACATTTTATCCTGGGAAGCCCTTCTCACACAAGGGTCAAACCTTAGGTCGCATTAAGATTGGCAGAGTTACTCACCCTGCTTTGTTGGTCTTGGTGTAGAGATTGCACGTATTATTGGGGGTCACTCGGAGGTATACCCACAATTATGAGTGGAAGCCTTTCGAGTTGATTTCGGGCTAGATACCCTGCCTTTGCGCGTGGATCCGATTGTCGACTGTTTCCCCAAGCATCATTGTGGTAGTTGGTAACCTTAGTGGCCTATCCCTCTAGGGTCTTTACACGAGGTGACTGTGGAGGGGCAAGTCTTCACGGTACCTAGAATCAACGTTGGCCAAACTCACTCGAGCTCCTTGGAGGGTATACCCACAATTATGTGTGGGAGCTTGCACCAGGGTGTAAGTCCGTTAAGAAGGTTGTCAACGTAAATTTTCCACCTGCTTATCCCAGCCCCTTCTTGTCTTGATTTCACGACGTTGGATTTCATCACCAACTAGTGACTTCGAAATAAGAAGGTTTGTTTGCTTGGTTTGATATCTATATTTTTTTAGTGAGTGTTGTTTGTTTTATCTAGTTGGCCATAGATTTTTTTTCGTTCTTTACTTGGTTCAACCAACATCGGCCTTCGTCGTTCACATAGGATGCAAGGGCTACCCCCAGAAGGTTACCAACCTTTGCTTTCTAATTCACCAGAAGTCTCTCCCGAGGGAGTAGTCAATAATGAAGTAGCTTCTGAAGTTGGAAGAACACACTCTTTAGAAGGATTTCAAATTGTTTAAGATTCCTTAGAGGCTTTCCGACTCCCCCAAAATATGTTATTTAATATTAGACAAGACGCACACTTGCTCCGGATGAATTCATCAAGAGAAATTGTTGTTGTTGAAAATACTGGAGTACCTACTGGACCTAACGCTGGTTCTGGAGTAGAGGATCCACTTTTTCAAAGTGAATCATTGAGGACCCCAACTCACACTGTTGGAACTTCCAATCCCAGTTTCGTCCCTTTGACAGTACGTGATCTTTACAACAACATAGGAGCGAGTCTTGATCAAACTATGGCATCACAAATGCTTGAGACGTTTGTTACCTATACGGTACCTTTAGAACATTTTATTGGTACTACCAGTAGTGTCAACCCCATTTCAGACCAGTTGTTGGTCGGTTCTCACTCGATCCTTCCTCTCCAAATGGCCCATTCTATTATGGTCTCATGAGCTACCACGGTTTCTACCGGAAATGTGGTTGTCACCCAAGCTCCAATTGGGACACCACTTCCACCTAGACCAAATCCATCACTTCCCCCTGGGTATAGAGCTCCAAATACTTCCATTTCTATCCCTACCCAGGTTCCATCCGAAGTTTTTGGAAAAAAAATTCCTCCTCGGTATAATGTTGTGAATCAGTTTGTTCCTACACCTGCCCAAATTCTCTCAGGAGGGCCTTACGTTCCTCATCCACCTTTGTTAGGAGGATCTCACCATCCTGGCCCTAGTGGCTCTAATCCAGTTGGAGGCACCAGTCATTCTATCACTTCTAGTTTCCAGATTCCTATTGGAGGTCAACCTCAAGCTAGGGGGAAACCTCAATTTGGGGGACAACCTTAGATTGGGGCACAACCTCAACTTGGGGGGCAACCTCAGGTTGGAGTCCATAACCCACTTTATGGACAAAACGTACCTGTGTTACAAACTCAACCTTGGAATATTCCTTTCCAAGGAAATCCACAGCCGTCTGTGGGGAAACATCCTCAAGTCAATTATTTTGTTCCCCTTAACCTCGGTCAGCCATATCCAGGTTCTTTGAATCCCACTTGGGGTCAAAAATTTCAATCTATTGTTCCTTTCCAAGGGAACATCCCTAGTCAAGATAACCCTGTGGGCTATATGCCTCAAAATCCTCCACGACTGAATCTGTCAGGACTGTTTAATTATTTGCAGACTGCTTATGGTCCTACTGGTATACCTACGGATATTCCCCCTCAAAACCACCAGTTTCCTCAATTGAATCGACAGTTGCCTTTCCTAGCCACTTTGGATTTACCTGATTTGTCTAGGATTTTGAATGATCATATTCTACATTATCCTTATTGGCCCGTCATACCAGCTAAGTTATCGTCCGACATTCCTAAATTTGATGGTCAAGCAGGAGAGGAACTAAACAATCATGTTATGAATTTTCATCTGTGGTGTTCGTCCAACTCCTTGATGGATGACTCCATCAAATTACGACTTTTCCAACGAACTCTCACGGGTTCGACAACAAAATGGTACATCGAGTTACCGCGAGGATTATTCAATGAATTTAACACCCTAGCCATGGCCTTTTTGACACATTACCATTTGTCGATTTGATATGAGACAAGAACTGAAATTTTGAGTTCTTTCAAGCAATCCTTGTTCACTCATATTTCTGATCACATCCATGAGTGGAGGAGAAGAAGACGTTTAATCAAAGTTCCTCTTCCTAGTCAACTATTGGCTGAGTGGCTTACCAAACCACTCATTGGACCTATTGGTCATGATGTCTCCATGGGTGGTGTTGTCACTGAAGAGCAGGCAATTAGTTGTGCTCAATATCTAGATCTCATTTATTCGCAAATGGGAACACTTTACGATTTGATCCCTCATGCTCTTCGTCCTTCCACAAATCCTACCCCAACACCTCCAACAACTTCTCATGTTGTTGATGGTGTGACTGGCACCTTTCATGCTGAGACTCAATCTACACACGTTGGTCATGCCAATCCCAAATCTAATAATTATAATGCACAAAATACTCATGCTCCTACTCCTTCCACTAGTAAGACTGCTAAGGTTAATTTTGTTCAATCCACACCTACCGGGAAGAATCAAAATAAAAAGAAAGGGAAGGGTAAGAACAAGGAGGACAAGAATAATAATCCGCAATCTGATAAATCCAAAATGCAAACCGCTGATGAGAAAGATAAACGTAATCATCGTTACCCTTTTCATATTTGTGGTGATGATCATTACACGAAAGATTGTCCAAGACGCACCGAGGTTACTAAGTTTTTCCAAGAGACCAGGAAGCCTTCTACACCTGTCATTTTGTCACAACATTTCCCTTCTCAACAACAAGCCCAACTGGTCATTCATGACTGAGCTTCTCCTTCTACCTCATCTTATGTCCTTATGTGTACTAGTGACTCTAAAAAGAACGAATTTGCAATCACAACTTGAGCCAAAGATTACTCTCCGTCAAAAGAGAAAGATGATGATATACCACCTTCGTTGGTTGAACCTTCTCCACCAACTTCACCTCCAAACGGTCCTCTTCATCTTGAAATATTGGGTCTCGATACAGTTCTTCGCCCTCCTCCCAAGGGCATTGTTCGAAAGTCTACGTTCAATCCTCATGCACATGTTGTCCAAAACTATTGTATTGTAGAAAACCTTGCGCAAGTACCCTCTATGATGTCAGCTCTTGAAGTCCTTCAAAGTTGTCCTACTCAATGGAAGGATTTGTTAAAGGCCATTGGTGGAATTGATTCGACTGATACTAATTTAATAATGTTTGACTTGGAAGATCACGTTCCAAGGCTTCCTCCTCAATTAGCATTTCAGATCCAAGTTGTTGTTGAAAACAAGAATATATGTAGAACTGTTATTGATGAAAGAGACTCAACTTGCGTTATGTCCGTTACTTGTTGGAAAACCATTGGCTCTCCTACCCTCACGAAATCACACAATACAATTAAGGCCTTCAATGGTACAGGTTTTAAACCTTATGGTGTTCTTCTGTCGTTGTCTATTACATTGGAAGGTAAATCAGTCAATGTCAAAGTTGAGGTCTTTGATGCGCCTCTAGATTATAACCTTTTACTTGATTGTAGTTGGATTGATTCCATGCGTGCAGTTGTGTCTACCCTTTTCCGTGTGTTATGTTTCCCGCACCAAGGAAAGGTCATTATTTTTGACCAAATGGCCTTCTTTAATTCCGATTTTCATACTAGCAACATTCCATTCATTTCAAAGACACCTCCTAGTTACGAGTATGTGGGAGTGGGTATTTTGAAAGATTCAAATTTGATGGGTACATTTCCAATCCCACCACCTGATATTACCCCTCCTTTTGTTGCCTCTATTAACATGATATCCACCAATGTTCATGAAACCCCTGAGTCGTATGACCCATGGGTAGTACCTAACCTCAATGATTACCTTCGTTACGACAACAAGATGCCTTTAAGTCCAGTCGAATCTGCTTACCAAGCTATTCAATCGACAACCCCATCCTCTCCTTCTCTTTGTGATTCATCTCCTGATATGTTTCACATCATTTTTTCACAGATGATATGATCATGTCAGTCATGTCTACGGAAGAAAATCCTTGGGACGATGGGCATCATCGCTCCATTCTCTTCCTCAAACGTGATACCATAGAGAGCTACCAACGGATTTTGCCTCTGTCGACCGTTGTTGTTATTTCTTCAGTTCCTGAGTCAACAAACGATGTTTTGTATGAAGGGAACTTAATTAACATTTCCCACCATCCCTCTCGACATATCCATTAAACTTGGAGTCGTGGAGAATGTTCATATCAGGGCCTCATGTTCTACTGATGAAGTCCACACTTATAATCCCTTTTCCAAGAATTTTGTGACATTTTCGCCTGAAGTTACGAGAAATGCTTGATATTGATCCTGATATCATGGTGCACGAGATTAAGGCATACCCAGACATTGAACTCATTCGGAAAAGACTTCGACTAGTACACCCACGCAAATCTATTGCTATCAAGCTTGAAGTTGAAAAAATTCTTAAAGCTGGCTTTGACTGATTGGGTATCCAATCTAGTTCCGGTGAATAAGAAACAAGGTACTATTTGCGTTTGTGTAGATTATAGGGACATCAATAAGGCTTGTCCTAAGGACAATTACCCGACCCCTTTCATTGACTAGATTGTTGACGACTGTGCCGACAACAAAATCTTCTCTTTAATGGATGGTTTCTCCGGCTATAATCAAATTAATATTTTACCCGCAGACCAACACAAGACCACTTTTATTTTCCCTTGGGGAACCTTTGCCTACCAGAAATTACCCTTTGGTCTCAAGAATGCTGGCGTGACTTTTTAACGCGCTATGTCTTATACTTTCCATGATATTAAGCACATTATGCAACCCTATCTTGATTATCTAAGGGCACATTCCATGCGTTGCCAAGATCACCTAACACCTTTAAAGGCCATTTTCGTACGTTGTCATTATTATAGTATCTGCTTAAACCCACACAAATGTGTTTTTTGTGTGGAGTCCGTCCAACTACTTGGTTTTATCGTGATGATACATGGGATTCAAGTAGACCCCTTGAAGGTTGAGGCTATCCTTAATCTACCTCCTCCTTCCACACTATGCCAACTCCAAAGTTTGCAAGGGAAGGAAAAATTTTTGCATCGTTTCATCCCCAATTACGTTGAACTGACGAAAGGATTCACTCAGCTACTCAAGAAAGGTTACGAGTTCGTATGGGACGATACTGCAAAAAATTACTTTGAAGCTATGAAACTTGTCTTAACCCGTACACCATTATTGTTTCCCCCTAACTATAGCTGAGGTTACTTCCTCTACTTAGCTGCTTCGGACTCTACCATTGTTATGTTCTTAGTTCAAGAGGATGATTCGCATGACGAACATGTGATATACTGTTTGATTCGGAGTGTCATGACTACTGAGACCAAATACCTACATGTGGAGAAACTGGCCTTGGCAATTGCTCAAGTTGTTCAACATTTTCGTCATTATATCCTATTACGTGGAACCAGTGTTATTTATGATTGCAACCCTATGCAACATATCCTTACCCAACAATTGCTAGGGGGAAAGTACTCCAAATGGATAGTGATTCTCCAGGAGTTTGACTTGGAGTTTGAACGTGCTAAGTCAAATAAATCTTTAGTTTTCTCCGAACTCATATGTGACCTTCCCTCCACTGAGACAAAAAATGTGGCAGAGGATTCCTTTCCTGATGAATCAATTTTTATGATCAGTTCTGATGATGTATGGTACAGAGATATTATTATCTATCTCCAGAATCAAACTTTCTGACCCGATCTATCTAGTATAGATCTTCATTGTATACAATATCAAGCCCGTCAATACATCATTCTTGGTGATACCCTTTATCGTCGCGGTATTGACTCCATTTTTCGACGATGTCTCACTTACGATGAAGTTGAGAAATATTTGAAAAAATGTCAATCCGGAGCATGTGGCGGTCATATGTCTGGGTATGCCACTGCCCAAAATATCTTACGAGCGGGTTATTTCTGGCCTTCTTTGTTTAAGGATTGCATTACGGATGTTCAGAAATGCCATGCTTGCCAAACTTATAATAACAAGATAAGATCTCATCCTGCTCCCTTACATCCTATAGTTTCTGTTGGTCCATTCGCCAAATGGGGCATTGACTTCATGACATGTAACCCTCACTCGGTCGGGGGACATGGATACAACATTGTTGCTATGGTTTATTTCACTAAATGGGCCGAGGCGATGCCTACATTTGATAACACCGGGAAAACTGCAGCAATTTTCATATTCAATCATATCATTACTCGGTTTGGTGTCCCTCAAGATATCGTTACTAATCACAATAGTCATTTTCGAAATTTTATGATGTCTAAACTTACTGAAAAGTTGAGTCTTCTCCATGAAAACTCAACCCCCTATTATCCATAGGCCAATGGCCAGGTTGAAGCAATTAAAAAACATCTCATTACTATGCTTCGACGAATGATTTGAATTCATAAGACAAACTGGCACACGATGTTGTTCTCAACAATATGGGCCTATCAGACATCTGTTAAGTATGCCACGGGATTCACACCTTTCCAGTTAGTTTATGGTATCGAAGCTATCTTATCGATTGAATGTGAAATACCGCCTTGAAACTGGTTGTTGAAATTCTCCCCAATACCTCTGCCGAAGAGGAGCGTCTTTTGTATTTGATGAAACTAGACGAAACCCGTCACGATGTCGCCTTAGTTATTGAAACTCAGAAGAAACGTGTTAAATCCCAATATGACAAACATGTCAAGCCATGTGTTTTTTCTGAAGGTGATCTAGTTCTTCTTTACGAACAAGATCGTGATTTGCTAGGGGTCGGTAAATTTGAGGCCATGTGGTGAATTCCTTACATTTTCAAACGTGTGTTGGAGAAGGGAGATTATGAGCTAGTTGATTATGATGGAATCCCTTTGAGTGAACCCATAAATGGGCTTTACTTAAAGAAGTACTATGTTTAAGTCATTTTTGCATGACTGTTTGTATTTTAGTGTATCATACTCTTTGTGTGTTTTTTTGTTGTTTGGTTTCGACCTTCAATTGCTTACCTTGCACTATGATTGGTTTCCAGATGTCGGTGTCTTCACTACCCTACATTGGCTTCGTTGATGGCACTAGTTGCAGTACTCAGAACTTAGCATCTGCCGCTTAGGAAATCTATCCACCCATAGATGAATTGGTTAGTCTACATGGTGTTTTCCTTGGTCGTGCAACTAACAATATTGCAAAATATAGTGTAGTCATCGAATTATTGACCGGCGTTGTGTCACTGGGAATATGTCACCTTATTGTATGACTCGATTCGCAGTTAGTAGTTCTACAGTTGAGTAATGTTATTCCATTCGAAGTCCTACGTTATTAAGGGTATATTTACGAATTCGTCTCTTGGAACGCCATTTCAATTACATTGAATATCAACACATTCCTATATGTCTAAATACATTAATATATGCTTTGGCTAATTATGTGTTAGACAGACATTTGAGACATTTATAAAATCCAATCACACTTTGTATATACAACAAGTAAGCCAGTAGAAGCCCCATATATATATAACGATAAAAGTTTTACAAAAAGTGTTTTTGTCCGAAGACCAAAATAACAAAAATGTGAAGCACATGGCTTCATATACAATAGAGCATCAAGGATGGTGCTCTCTATAACATGTGACTACCCGTGCTAATCTATGGAGCAATCGACCGATGGAAGCAGACACACCCACTGTGTGGTGCTGATAATGCCTCGGGATATCGTCGATGGAGGTATCCGGGATGTTCATTGTGAGCCCCTCTAGATTCTTCTCTAGGATCTCGTAGTCAGCAGCAGCTACTCCTACTGCGTCAGCTCTCTCCCCTCACCTCTGGATGGGGGATGAACTGGGAGGATGATAAGGTCCCACATCTGCATCATCAAAGAGCATTTGATAGTCATCAAATAAACAACATATAAAAACATTTTATATTAAAAATTCACAAACACATCATAAAAACAAAATGTCCTTCTTACCTATGTCCCCCCATTGGGAACCTTCAATAAGAACCAGGTCTGGATCTCCATGGAAGTCTATTCCAACATAGGCATAGTCGTTGACCATAAGCATCTGGGTCCTCAACCAGTCAAATAAAACATCATTATACTTAATGATAGGACCAGTCACATGTCGTGCCATGAGGTTGACCCACCTCTTCATTCTTGAATCTTGTGGGGTAGGTATACACCACTCTACCTGCAAGAGAAAATATGGGACCCTTTCCAGCAAAAAGGACACCAAAATCGAACTGTATCCAAACTGTTTCATCTCACCACTCCTACACTTTGTCAATTGTTTTTTCATGCTTCCGAGAACCCCATCACACCAGTTGAAAACTCGGGACTCCATATAGTCTAGCGCATACTGGAAATAGCTCTGAAGAGACATATGGGGAGTTGCACTCCCTTCCATGTGCATGATGGTGTAGGGGATGGTCCGTAAAGGCAAGTCTCATACATCTCTTATAGCAACTTTGCCGCTATGCTTCTGAGTACTTGGCACGTAATATGCACTGATATAGTGTCTCATAGGCTCACCACCTCCCCTGCTACATATCAATGTAACTCGGGACCCACGACGAGATAGATCGATCGAGAACTAGATATCCACAATATCTATCATAAGAATGTGAGCATCCACATGGAATGTTTGTTCGTTCACACCACATGTGAACTAGGTATTCGAGTAACCTCAGTTGGGCCCTCATGCCATGGATCTTGAAGAATTTTAATAGTCCACACTACCGGAGGGAATTTACCATTCCCGAGTCATTCCCAACAAAGTATTCTTTCTCCTCATGATCTCTCTCTCGCCATTCCAACATTCTTACCGTGGAAAACCTGCAATGGAACTTAAAAGAGAGATTAGTATCTTCATCTTCTCCTTGGAAACTTTTTATTGACAGATGAATCTCAAAAAACTTTTTGAATTGCACACGTCACAGGCCTAGGCGTCCATACAGTGCGGAGCGTCGCAGGCTAGCTTTAAAGCCTCTTGCAACGACCCATGGGCATCACAGGGCTCGATATAGGGCGCCTGCGACGACCTATGCACATAGGTACCCTTGAAAACTTAATTCAAAAAGTCATTTTTAACCAATAAAAAAGAAATGTTGATCCATGAAAAGGTGAAAGAGATGAAAATTACTTGTTTCACGGAGACCGTTCGTCGAATGATCAACTGTGTCTTATGCAATCCGCAGTGGAAAATCGAGGTAAATAGGGGGTTTTGGAACAAAGTTTGGGTGAAATAACAAATAGAATAGTGAAATGAAGTTTTTACCCATTTTTATTGACTTTTTCACTTTTTCATTTATATTTTATATTATTTTATATATTTCACCTAAACCCTAAAGTTCTAACGACGCTGCAAGTGTTTGATTTTTTGCAGATGAAAAATCTAGGAGTAAAACATTGAACAAGGATATGCCTTTTTGGTTTTGCTTTTATACATTTGTCGCATGTACAGATCCTTTTAGAGTTTTTCAGGAAAAACTCTGAGCTTAGTTTTTGTTCTTTCTTGTGCTCATAAATCCATGAGAATGTAACCGAGTATACTTTGTCACTTTTTCATACTCGTAATGGTAACACAAAAAATGAAACCTATGGAGTATCCTTTAAGCTCTTTTCACGCTCCATAAAAAACGAAAACATTGTCAAGCAACCTTGTTCTTTTCACGCTCGTAAAAGCATTTGAAGAAAACATTTGATGAATGGTAGGTTATCACTTTTTCAGTCTCATCAGATTAATTTACTAAAAAGGAACTGATGGAGTTCTCTTTAAATGTTTTTCAGACTCTCTAAACATGAAAAACCCTCGATTTTTCTCTCTTTGGACTCATTAAACAAACATCAAAAGACCTATATGGGACCGAACCACTCCTTCTTAGGGTTCATTAAACATACTCTGAGGGCCTTGTCTGAAGGATGAGATTACATCAACAAGCATATGTTATCCTCCTCAATCTTGCGTAAAAATAAAGAGGTACTTGCCAGAAATGTTGGGGGGGAATTGGGAAAGAAACGTGTCTCTGTATTTGTGTTAGGGGCAGTAATAGTCGCTCTTGAACATGATACCCCCCTTCATCATTGTATCTGGGTTGTGAAATCTATTTGTCTCTCGTTTGACCATCTGCATGTCCATATGTCGGTTCCTCCTTGAGTCAATACTGCCAAGACTATTACCATGTTCTTCATATGTTCAAGACAAGTCCACTCTGAATAAGCCTTCTATTGAGTCGACCATCTGCATTTATAAATCTTCTACCATGTCAGCCTTCCCTGAGTAAGTTTCAAATCACTTCACACTGTGATCTACTTCAAATTTGTTACTTATTTTGTGTCATTGATGGGGGATACATTAAGGCCCTCATGTGAGGAATCTTTTCCTGTCGACTTCAACTCATTATCCAGGAACAAGACTTAGAAATCACTTAGTACCTTAGAGCATGCATGCCTCAATGGTAGGTCTCTTCGCTTCCAATGGTGGGTTCACATCATTGACCCCTGATTGGAAGATTTCATCGAGTGATCTACTTCAACTCATTTATTCACATTCGTTGGATTGTACTGGGGTACCTTGGGAGTCATTGACATCAATGGTGACTTCCCTCGCACTTGTTAACAGTTCTCATCATTAACCGGTAATCAAGTGGTTTCTACCATGTTCAACTTCAGCACCTATAATCACATGGTCAAATTCGTACTTAAAGACGATGGAATTGAAGACCCTGGATCACACCATTCTGGTCCAGGTTGCGACAGAGTATTCTTGATTTGTATTGACACATAGATCCACTTTGTATTTCTCGTGGCTATGTCCAAATTTAAGTCATTTTAATGCATAGATCCATAGTGTATTCTGGGTGGCTATGTTGATTCATAAAGACATAGATCCACATTGTATGTTTAGTGGCCATGACTCATTTAACATTTTGTAATATAAGTATGGGAATTCCTACCTCGGACAATGGTATATTATTATGATGATGCTTGATTGTTTGCAGGTTCTCGATCGGTGCACTCTTTGTTTCTGACACACACATTCTATAAACTATTTCAGCTGTCACGAGTTCCAGCCTCATACTTTGGGAGGCATTCTATTACACATTAGTTTGGTCATCCTAGTGATTCATTGACAACATGTGTTTATGTTCCCAAAAAGAGACTTTCTTCATGAGGAAAGTGACTGACTTTCTCTTCTCAAAAATCCTATTAAGGAAGGTCATCGCAGGCTGCACCATATGCAAGGTGCGACGATCCCTGATCGTTGCCCTCTGCTCTAAATCTAGGATGCGTTGTCTCCATAGGCTTCTCTACAGCTAGGGTGCAACGATGTCAAAAGACTAAGAAAATGTCAAGTTTCCCAAAAGTTCTAGAAGGGTATCTTCTAGAAGATGAGGTGGCATCCATATGGTTGGGATATTATTCACTTCTCTGATTTGGTGGGATCACCCTAATCTCTTTAACCATCTCTCTTTCTCTTATATAAAGAGGGATTTATCATGGAAAAGGCTAAGGTTAATGAATGTTGAATAGGCTAAGATCGTATGGAGAGTTCTGCATTGGATCATTCTTGAGAGCCTCATTTCAGTTCATCAAATCATTGAGATTGGAGCAAGTGTGTGTGTTGGAGAAAAGGGTCATCAAGAGGGGACCTTGCAACATCAAGGCTTTGGTTGTAATCTCCACTTGCAACATCAAGGATTTTGGTTGTAATCTCCATTTTAATCAAGGCTTTGCTTTGTTTTATTGTATGATTCCTTGATCACATACATAGGTTCTCATTGAGTATATTATATTGCTTTCACTTTGGTTGGTTTGTGTTCCCTTGCAAATTCAATATCACAGGAGCACCAAAGTGGAGCTAGGATGACAACGGAAAGAGGAAGCGATATTTAAATGGTATGTTGTCCATCTCTTGTTAAATAGTAAACTCAACAATTAGATCTTAGGGAAAGCGTCATATTCTATTCTATTTTTTTCTAGATCTAGGTGGATCTAGGGAGATATGTTTATGTCCACATTTACTGATAAGTCCCATAACAGTCTTGATGGTAGACATGCTAGAAAGAGCACTAGTAAAGGCAAGGAGGACCAACCATATTTTAATTAATCTACACAACACATGGAAGCAAGACAGTCAACCATATATAGCTAACAGGTTTTAGGGACCTAACCTCCCTAATCCCTCACATAGGTAGAATAATATATTTTCCATGTAATAAAGGTCAATATTAATAAGGCCTAGTAATAAGGAAGAATTATTCAAATGTAATAAGACCTAATAAAAGCTTATGCTTCTAGAATATCTTCCTCTAGATTGTTCTTTTGGTAGATAGATTTAGTATAAATAGGAGTCGAGGGCATGATAATTTTTTTTCTTGAGAATTATTGTAATAGAGCACTGCTCTGTTGGAGGTTGCCCCCTCAAAGATTCAAGTGAACATTGTTTCCTATCAATAAAGGTATTATTTTGGTGTTGTGGTTTCATCTATTGTATTGTTTCATTGTTATTCTCTGCAATACTTATGTTTTCAACTATTTTAATAGATATGGTACCTTACAAGTGTTATCAGAGCACTTTCCTTGGCAGAAAATTGTGGGTTATTTTTTTCAGGGTAGAAACGTATTACAACGTCTTAAAGCTACTAAGATTTGTCATTCAACGCATCAATCCACCGTCAGGGAAGCATAAACGCAAGAACTACAAGTGGTACTTAAGCACACATTGTTGGCCACCCTTGTAACCCTTGTTGGTACCCCTTCGAGTGGTAGCACATCATACAACCCCTATATACA
Organism: Picea mariana; assembly: GCA_032191745.1. Lineage (NCBI taxonomy): Eukaryota > Viridiplantae > Streptophyta > Pinopsida > Pinales > Pinaceae > Picea > Picea mariana. The sequence goes on along the minus strand of JASDQU010308970.1, from coordinate 91,629 downwards.
GACCATGTTGGCATGTTTACATGAAGAGCGTGCTTGTCATTGATGGAAAGAACAACAGCAACGATGGCAAACAGGCAGGCAAGGAAGATCAACAGACAGGCAAGCAATGAAGAATAGTAGCGATAGAAAGGAAAGATCGAAGCATTGATCTGACTCCATCTCGGAGTTTCGGATACCTTGATTTCAAATACCGGGAGATGGATATCTCAAGAACTCTCACTAACAGGAGTCCCGAAATGCGAAATCGTGAAATAATCTTAGCTTTCAGATCAAGGTTTGATCTGGATCATTGATCTGACTCCATTTTGGAGGTTCGGATACCAGGACTTGGAGGTATCAAGAACACTCACAACCAGAATGATGAAATTGGGAAGAGATCTAGACCATCGAATCATCCAGAGTGTGGACTGTTGATCCGACTCCATTTCAGAGCTTCATATACCGGGAGTTGGAAGAGTCAAGTGACGAGACTCTTCATCACAAGAGTCCCAAAGCGGCGAAATGTGAAATGCCGAAATCTTGAATTAGGCACAAGGAAGGCCTGTGAAGTGTCGAATTCATGACAAGATCTGGACCATTGGGTCCATAGGACACGTGACTACAGATCGTCATTTTGCTGACTGGAAATTCAAAGGAGCAGGGTTCCCTAACCTCTCGAACTCGCGATATGCGAAATCGCGAAATGCCGAAATGCAAAATTGCAACATGGAGGATATATCGGAGATCGCGACTTGGAGATTCGAGATGTCTCACAACAGGAATTCACGACATGCAAAATCTTGAAAGGCCAAAATGAAAAATTCCAAAATGATCGAAGCTATTACAGCTAAGCTCCTTTTTCGGAATGTCGGAGATCGCAACTTGGAAAGTCGAGATGCCTCACAACAGGATTGCCGAAATGCCGAAATACGAAACATGTTTTGGCTTTGCCTGTGGTCACAGCCATTGGTCACATCGGCGAAATATGGAGGAAGGAGCTAGAGAAACCAAGCTCAATTTCAAAGTTTCAGGGATAGGTATGCGAAGCATAAATAAATCCTCACCATAGGAACGTCGAAGTGCCGAAATGAGAAATCACAAAAGCGCTCTATAGATAAGCGCTCGATCACCACTAGTGGTCACATTGTCAAGAGCTGAGAGTTGAGTTATAGAAGCCAAGCTACATTTCAGAGATTCGGGGATCGGGATATGGAGTGTAATGAAATCTTCACCATGGTGATCCCGAAATGCCGAAGTGCGAAATGGCGAAATAAATGAAATATCCTATGAAGTCAATCCAATGGTGCAAATGATTTTGAATATGATCGGAGGGATACTGTTGCACTTCACAGTGTAACTGCTAGAAACGACTGATGGTTTCTGCCAGAGAACTCGAAGAGGCCTCAGTGTGATCACCAGAGAAGATGAAGAGTCTCAAGGCATCTTCCAGTGGAATGAAGACTATTCATACAGGCTATTGACAGATGGAAGAGGATTGAAGTCTGTAACTGAAATAGAAAGGATAAGCTCAATTGTGCCAGAGAAGACGAAGAGTCTCAACTGCCATAGAGGCTGAGGAATCTCAGCATAACACCTAGTGATGTTGGACGCGTGGGTTGAACCGCCAGAGAAGCTGAAGAGTTACCATGATGATCAGGCAGAGCACTCAAAGTGAGCAGAACATGTAGAATAGAGTGAAGCAGTGATGCTGACTGGAGAAAGAAAAGGGGTGGAAGAGTGGAGTGGTAGTAGAGGCTCCGATGGGGAGAACATTGGGGTCGTGTGAGGATGCAGACGGATTGTGCACATTGCATGCACAAAGTGCATAGAGGCTATAAGTACAGGGTACAGAGAAGAGATGAGGTTGTTTTTGTTGAGAGGATTCAGTCATCTAGAAGGAGGTAGAGTGCAGAAACTGAAATGAACAAAAGAGGAATGGTGCTTAGAAGGGAGATGGAACATAGAGCATAAAGGGCAGAAGGACATAAAGTGTAAGAGGTGTGTGCAGGAAGACATTGATTCAGACAGAGTAGCACAGTGTAACATAACAGTGATGAGACCGGTACGCCATTGATGAACATTATATCACTGTAATAAGTATTAGTATCAAAGATTCATATTTTAGGGTGGTAGGGAGGTGCAAGGGAGGACTGTGTCCTCAGAGTTTCAAGTGGGTGCTTGAACATAGGGAGTTGTAGCTTCCATCTGGTTGCAGCCAGAGAAACAAGGGTGGTAGGGTGGTGCAAGGGAGAACTGTTGTTCTCTGTTTTACAGGTTGGTGCCTGTATGATTAGAAATTGGTGCTTCCATCCAGTTGGTGCTGGAACACTTGGGGAGTTGGTGCTTCCTTCTAGTTGGTGCTAGAGTGTCACATACCCACTACCTAAATCAGATTTTGCTGGTCTTCTGTCAGACCAAAACCCCTAAATATCCATGGAGGCCCAACGTAAACTGGCTCTTTCTCTCTCCTTCTTCATTCTCATGTGATCACGGGTCATGATCACGGTTCAATTTGAACGCAATTCCTATTTGTATTTCGCGCCTTGGCGCTACAGTAATGTCTAGTCATTCGACTCTACAACCACCGAACCCTGACAGGGATAGCAACCGGCCAATGGGGTCGAATCCCTACAGGATCAACAATTGGCCAATAGGAACAAATCTCAATAGGGGTAGAGAACCGCCAATGAGAACAGGCCCCGTCACGTGTTTAGGTGTAATGCAGGTGGAAGAAAGGGAAACTCGACATGGTAGTCGACATGTAAGGAGGGGGGCCCTACTTCACATGCCACACTATTCTGNTAAGGGGGCTCCGGAATGGAACCTCAGCCGTAGATCTTAACGGGTGGACTCTGGCCGTCCATATCTGCTCACCGCTTATCCTAAAGCATATTCACATTCTGGCTTAAGTTGACATCTCATCTCCACATCTAACGGTCATTACAGACCCTAAGATCCTCTGAAAGAATCTCATTCATTCATCGAGGTTTATCATCACGAGAATCTAGACTCTCGATCCTGGGACTCCCGTATCCTCGATCCCTGGTTTCTCGATGCGGTTAATATCTCAACACGTAGCCTCTGTCAATCGGATGGCTCAGATCTACTCCGAGGTTTCCACCATGGGAAATCCTGAACTCTTGTCAACAGGAATCCTGATTCCACGATTCCCGATAAGCCAATTCACCGATATGGTCCCTTACGTGTTAGCCCTCCTGGCTAAACTCCTGGCCCACGTGACCACTATCTCACAAGACCGCAACCTTGTCTCCTATCGGGTTTTCGGAATTTCCAATGCCGAAATGCACTCGTCCTCAGGATTCGCGATCCACCAAATCCCGATATGCCAGTATAATGACAGTTGTCCCTATAATGGACACTTTTCACTTTGTCAGTATTTTGGACTTCGCAATTTCGAAGTGTATGGACTTCTTGTCCACGGGATTCCTGATTTCCCGATGGATGACTTTCCTTTTGGGACTTTTCCCGAATGCTCTGATTGCCACCATGCATCCTCCTATGATGGATGGCTCATATTCATTCCGGGGTTTTCACTATGAAAATTCCCGACCTCATGTCATTGTGACTCCCGATTTCACAAATGCCAATATCCCAATGGCCACGCCTCTCGTCAGGACTTTCAACCTCTTGTTCACGAGGGCTTAATCCTCATGCATCTCTTAATAGATCCAATGGCTGTTGGGTTTTTCTAGCTAAGATCTAACGGCTCAAATCTGTCCTACCTTGTGCACTCTTCCACTACTTCATGGATGTGGAAAAATCAACGGTCCAGATGTTCTCATGGACCATGGGGGGTCTACTATCCCTATTTCCTCGCTATTCACGAGGATAGAGGAAAAAGGGGCAAGGTATGTAACGTCTTTGTTTCTTTTGTCAATCTAACGGTCGTGAATGACCATGGGTCTTCCAACGAAATTTTGTCCGTCGATCGATACTTATCCTTACGCTGCTACTTTGGGATTTTAAGAGGGTCATTCCTCCTCATACAGGGTTGTTAAGACTTGCACAATCAAGTCCTTTTTCTAGGTTCTTGGTAAACCTTTCCAAGGAGGGAATCTCTATGAAGAGAAGTCTGACTTGGTTCAACTTATGCATAATTAAATTCATTTATCAACATAAGCCATGCGTGGGTTTTTTCTGTTATAAGCATATACAACTACTAGTACTGATCAAAATACTACTCAGACATTCTTAAAATGAAAGCATTCACAGTTCCGCAGCTTATGAGCATAATTATCAAAATACATGTATTTCAAGGTGCTAGAGGCAAAACACTTATCAGAAATAACACCAGGGTTAAGCAACAACTGAGAGGGGTGCTCGTTTCCACCCAACCGTAGGCTTAGCGACTCCCAGCGGATTTACCACTAGCCACCCCCGAGATGAGACCACGATGCTATGAGACTGCGTCTCTGTCTGCCAGTGACCAGGAGCGAAGGTTGCAATCCTTCCTCTCTGCTATCACTCACTCTGCGTATTGCCAGAGTTCTCCCCTCGCGTCTGCCCCCCAATCGCTTCTACCCCACGCGTTATCCTCTTGCAAGGTTGTGTGTAGCACGATTACCCTCGCGTTGATCAGGTTTGACGACTCTACGGATGGGAGGTTCACCTCCCATCCCTCATTAAACCATCTACCTACCAGCCTGCGAGACATTTAATTCGGGGCCAGCGAGCCGCTTTTGGTTCTCTGGGCCAGTGGAGTCCAAATACAGTATTAATTCTCGGTGGAAGTTAACGCCACCTTTTCAGGTGCCTTCCACCACCATCGTGGTCTCTTTTTCTGCACATCCCCTCTCAGCAATCCTGCAATAAATTCAAAATGTAATTCACATTCATTGACCTTTTCCTCAAGGTCTGTTTACATCACATATTCATATTTATGAGTTCGCCATAGTTCTTGGCCAGTCCAGTTATATTTACAAGCTGGGGGAAACAGGGTGTTACAATTCCCTCCCCCTTAAAAGG
>JASDQU010308970.1:57950-68748 GCA_032191745.1 Picea mariana | reverse complement strand
AGAAATACCTCCCACACCATAAACCTAGCACACAAAAGGGTGCTCACAAAACCTAGAAGGCTAGCACCCAAGAGAGGTGCGTACTTCGGCCCTAGAAATTGTACTTACTGAAATTTCCCAACTCACACTTGTGTTATGTGTCCTCAATGGGGAATTTACCTCTATTTATATTAGACTAGACATATCAAAAGTAGTGTCTATTGGCACAACAGGGCCAACCTCAATAACTCACAATATAATTAATAATTATCATATTAATTATCTTTCACTTTATGGTGGGGCCGACCTGTACCCTTTAAATCACAAATAGGGCTACATGTAAGTCTGACTCTTGGAAAATATAGCAAGGGATCTCATACACCCACTAGTGCTCAGCCACTAGGGGCACATCCATTTGTGCTCAGCCATAGGGACGTCCACATCTCTATCTCACTGTGTCTCACGGGAGAATCACATTCACTAGTTCTCAACCACTAGATCACGTTCACCTGTGCTCAGCCACAGGCACATCCTACTCAACAGATCTCTTTCTCATTGTGTCTCACGGTAGAATCATCTGGAGTATCACATTATCCCAACTCTATGCACAAAGGAGACTAGTACATCGTTTCATCTCTGTCTCAGAGAGAACGACACACCCAACTCATGGGCTTCCTCACCCCACACAGGGGCACACAACGTTCCATCTTCATCTTAGAGAGTAACCACACACCCATCTCATGGGCACACCCAACTCATGGGATTCCTCACCCCACACAGGGGAACACAACATTCCTTCTCTATCTCAGAGAGAAACAACACACCCATCTCATGGCCACATCGAACTCATGGGATCTCTCTCATGCCAACTCACTTAGGATGTGTCCTGGAGGATGTCTCATGCAGCTGTAATCATCAAAATTTGTGACATTGTGTTGGGTGTTGAATGGCTAAGGACTCTGGGCCCCATTCTCATGGATTTTAAGGAATTAACCATGCAATTCAACCAAAAGGGCCAACAGTATAAGTTCCAAGGAATCACAATAGGTTCCCCTGAGATCATTAGTTCCCATCGCATGGGAAATCTCCTCAAAAAGGGTCATTCTAGAATTTTTGCACAAGTCCATTCCATTCATGCCACTGAGACACCCTCTGTGCCTCTTGACCTCCAATCCATCCTCTCCAAACATCAAGTTGTTTTTTCCACTCCCCAGGGACTTCCTCCTTCCTGTGTTGTTCACGATCATTCCATTCCCTTCGTCTTCGACAACCTTCCTCCTAATGTTCATCCCTTTTCCCAGAAAAATGAATTTGAGAAAATTGTTCAAGAATTGTTCGTTGCATGCATTATTTGTCCTAGTACTAGCCCCTATTTTTATCCTATGGTCATGGTACTTTAGAAAGAAGGATCTTGGAGCATGTGTCCTGACTTTCGCGCTCTCAACAAAATCACCATCAAATACAAATTCCCCATTCCTGTCATTGATCATCTCTTGGATGAATTAAGTGGTGCCTAGTTCTTTACTAAACTTGATCTTCGTTTTGGCTACCACCAGATACGTATGAAAGAGACAGACATTCCTAAGACTGCATTTTGAACTCATGAGGCCCACTATGAGTTCTTGGTCATTCCCTTTGGCTTGTGTAATGCTCCCTCGACTTTCCAAAGCCTCATGAATCATGTCTTCCATCCTTTTCTCCATCATTTTGTCTTAGTTTTCTTTGATGATATTCTCATCTATACTAAAATTTGGACAACCCATCTTGCTCATGTGGATCGAGTTCTTCATCTACTATCTCAACACCAACTTTTCCTCAAACAATCTAAATGTGTTTTTGGAGCCTCAGAAGTTGAGTACTTGGATCATATTGTTGGCAAGGCGGGTGTCAAGTTGGACCCTAAGAAGATTGAAGCTATACAGGATTGGCCTCACCCCAAGGCTCTCAAAATCTTGCATGGTTTTTAGGGTTTAACAAGCTATTATCACAAGTTTGTTAAGAATTATGAAAATATTGCAACGCCTCTCTCTACTCTCCTTAAAAATAATTATTTCACTTGGACTTCAGCAACTAATTAGGTCTTTCAAGCCTTTAAGGTGGCTATGTGCACCACTCTTGTCCTATCCCTTCCCGACTTCACAAATACCTTTGTCCTGGAATGTGATGCTTCCGGGAGAGGAATTGGAGAAATCCTTATGCAATATGGATGACCTTTGGCATTTACCAACAAACAACTATCAGAGTGACATTTGGTCCAATCAATCTATGAAAATGAAATGTTGGCTATTCTGCATGCAATGGATCTTTGGCACCCTTAGCTATTGGGGCATCACTTCCAAATTAATACAGATCATCAGAGCCTCAAGTATTTTCTAGAGCAACGTCCTTCATCCCTGGAGCAACAAAAATGGGCGACTAAGCTATTTGGATATGATTATGAGATCATTTATAATAAAGAAAAAGACAATGTGGTTGCTAACGCTCTTTCAAGAAAATATGAAGATGAAGGATCCCTTTTCCCTCTCCCTCATTGTACCAGATTGGTTCTAAGCTTTTCGCCAAGAATGGTTGCAAGATCCCAAAATTTCATGTATGATCCAACAATTACAAGCCAATTCTCCAGTTTCCCCAAGGTACTCTTGGCATAATGATGAGCTTCGCTACAAAGGCCTTGTGTATTTAATTAAACAATCACAACTTAAATCCACAGTTCTTTCTGAGCTTCATGCTACACCCACAGTTGGGCACTTAGGGTTTACCAAAACCTATGACTGAGTCAAATGTTCTTTTTTCTAGGATGGTATGAAATAGGACGTTCACACTTTTGTGGTAGAATGTGATGTTTTTCAACGCAACAAGGGAGAAACAATCAAAGCCTCGGACACACTACAACCGCTTCCGATTCCACCTGCTATTTGGAGGGATATCTCTATGGATTTCATTATTGGCCTACCTAAATCAGGCAATAAGTCAGTCATCATGGTGGTAGTTGATCGTCTTTCCAAGTATGCTCATTTGTGTGCCCTTCAACACCCATTTACCGCCTCCACGGTGGCTCAAATTTTCATGGATCATATCTTCAAGCTTCATGACATGCCTCATTCTATTGTTTCTGATAGAGATCCCACTTTCACCAACAATTTTTGGCAAGAATTGTTCAGGCTACAGGGCACCCAATCGCATCTCAGCATTGCCTATCATCCCCAAAGTGATGGTCAAACTGAAGTTGTCAACAAGTGTTTGGAAACATATTTGAGGTGTTTTGCATTTGAAAGGAAAAATTAGTGGGATCAATGGTTACCACTATTTGAATGGTGGTACAACACTTCTTACCATACAACTACTTGCATGACTCCTTTTGAAGCAGTATATGGACAAAAGCCACATTCAATTCTCTCATACATGCCCAGTGTATCGAAGGTCCATGCGGTTGACCAAACTCTTACAGTTCAAGAGGCCATTCTCCATACCCTCAAAGATAATTTGGTCATGGCTCTAAATCAGATGAAGCAACAAGCAGATCAAGGTCGCTCAGAACGTCAATTTGTTGCAAGAGACTAGATATTTCTTCGATTTCAACCTTATAAGCAGACTTCACTCAAGGCCGACCATTGTAAGAAAATGGCGCCCATATTTTATGGTTCTTATGCAGTTCTCAAACGTGTGGGACATGTGGCCTATCAGTTAGCTTTGCCCAGTCATTCTAAGCTCCATCCTATTTTTCATGTCTCGTGCTTAAATAAGGTGATTGGAACTAAGTGCCAAACTCAAACCAGTATTCCCAAGTTGGATGAAGAAGGCTCCATCTAGTTGCAACCACAAGCAGTCTTGAACAAGTGTGAACGTCATCTCCGTTAGAACACCATCAAGGAATTGTTAGTACAGTGGAAATATATAACTCCAACAAATGCCACCTAGGAGCCAGCTACCATTCTACAACAATTTCTTTATCTCAATCCTTGAGGACAAGGTTGTTTTTAAGGGGGAGGGCATGTTAGGGACGTAACCTTCCTAACCCCTCATGTAGGTAGAATAATATATTTTCCATGTAATAATTAATAAGGCCTAGTAATAAGGAAGAATAAGTCAAATGTAAGAAGACATAATAGAAGCTTTCGCTTCTAGATGATCTTCCTTATCCAGGTGGATATTGGTGGCCACCCACCTGTTCCAACTAGCTCCTTTTGTCAATTTTTAGTTCAACACGTTCTTCAGTACTTCTTTGTAATTGTGGAATCTACACTTTCGGGGTTGTCTGGATCCCTACACAAATTCCAGGTGAATACTAGTGGCCTCCCATCTAATCCAACTGGCTTATTTTGTATGTTTTCATGTCAGCACATCTTGTTGTACTTCATGGGTTGTTTTGGGGCCCTAAATAGTGTTTATTTGGCTCGCCACAGTCAAAATATAGATGTAGTCAGATTATGATGGCGTGATGTGTAGTTCTCGAAAATACCTTTCCAACAATCTATCACGCACCTAAAATGGAGATCATACGCAAAAGTTACGACCCTGGGAAGTTAATGTACTAACTTACCCAAACGAGGCCCACATGACTTTTGGCGTTTCATCTCCTAGGGTTAGGTTTTTGGATGTCTAGGGTTTTGACATTCCTGTTTAACATAAAAAGGCCTTCAGAGCCACATTGTAATCATCCTCTTGCAAATGAGCGTAGCTATCACATCTCTTCTCAAAGATAAAGCTGCCACCATTCTAGCGAGTCTTGCACTCTGTATTTTTACAGTCTCTTTACAATTCTTTCATTAATAGAAATCAAGTATTGTTGTATTTATTTGTTTCTAGCAATTTTCATGAGTATTTCATTGTAATATTTATGCTTTCATTTCGTTCCGAACATAATCCGGATTAGTGGTATCAAAGCAGGCTGCTCTTGATCATTTTTCAGCGCATGTCCCCGACAAGGTCCGAGTATAGCCAATTGGGTCTCAAGTTTTTCTCTCTTGAGGACAATCACTCTCACACACCCAAGAAACCCTCGATGGCAGGAGAAAAGAAAGACGACGAAGCAGAAGATTATATTAACATGTTTCTTGAGCAAGCTCTCCCGCGACAGAGGGACGAAATGATAGAGAATTTTGCACACATTCTTCAACGCATGCCGATAGAAACATGCACATCTTCATCAAGCAACCATTTTGGAGGAACCTCTCCCTTAAAGGTACAAGTTAATTTTGATATTCCCATATTTGAAGGTCAGATAGATGTGGATGCCCTATAAAAATGGTTAAATATGTTATAAGGTTATTTCTCTAATCAAAAAAATTTTGACAGGTAAAATATCACCTTCACACTCCTCAAGGCTCTCCCCCATGTCAAACATTGGTGGGAAACTTACTGGGAGCAAAGTTCCACAGAGGAATCTATAATCTATGGGGTTGATCCAACTTGGGATTTTTTTGTGGATACAGTCAAAGAACAGTACTATCCTGTTGATAACTATGAAGACTAGTACGTGAGATGGACCACACTGTGGCAAGAGAAGAGCCAAACAGTGTCGGAGTTCACAAATACTTTCCATACCTTTTGCACCAAGTTGGGTATCAAGGACTTCAAGCGGCATTTGGTTCTGAAATACCGTGGGGATATACATAGGTACATCCAAACCGAAATGGATTTCCTAAACATCTCATCATTGGGTGTTGCCTATCAATATGTTGTCAAAATCAAGCAGAAATTTAGGCACTAGAATAAATGGGAATTCAGGTCTGCAAATCTGCAACAACCAAAGCACGGTAAAGATGGCCCTAACCAACATCCCCTAGACAACCAGTCTAAGACATAGGAAAAAAAGGGTAAAGGGAAGACAAAGAATGACACTGGGAAGTGGTGTGACTTCCACAAAAGCCCCTGACACAACACCGATGAATGTCATTCGAAACAGTCATTGGTGTCTGAGGTCAAAGACACAGAGCCAAACCCTGATTCAGAATCTGATCCATAAAATATTGAAGATAGATAGATTATCGATGCAAACCCCACTGCCACTGCCGCGACCGCAACAATTCAACCAGAAGAATCAGTAGATCCTTAAGAGGGGGAGCGCCTCTTCCATTCATAGATGTGGGTGAAGGGGACCCCGTTGCATTTCATTGTTTATAACAGCAGCCAGAAGAACCTCATCTCATCTAAGGCCGTCAAACAGTTGGGGTTATCAACAACACCACACCTGCAACCATACAATATCATGTGGCTTCACCAAGGTCGAGATCTTTGTGTCAGCCAACAGTGTCGCCTGTCCTATGGCATCCATTCCTTCAAGGATGAGGTAGTGTGTGATGTTTCCCCTCTTGATGTCTGTGATGTGGTTTTGGGCCAACCATATATGTGGAGATGTCATGATGTCTATGAATCTAGACCCCATAGTGTCATTATTACTCTGGGAGTTCAGATCTATCGGATACCAGAGGTAGTTCCAACTGCTGCTCCACCAAAACAATGTTGCAAGGTAATCTCTCATACTACAAAATTCATCTTTTTCATAGTCTGTTCAAAAGATGCACAGAAGACCGCTACAACCACTCCAGCCTCAACACCTTCTATCCAGCAAAAACAGATTGTCAAAGAGAAAGAAGATACTGCTTCTTCACCTACAATGGTGCCTACACAATACCCCATCAAACCTAGAGACAACAGGTTGGTGGAGCATATTCAACCCCGCCAGCAACCGATTTGTGACAGTCTTCCACAGACCAAGCAGCACAACTTCTCCAACAAAGCACGCAGCTCACCAAGATTCATATTCAGATCATGCTCTCCCCTCTTCCCTAGACACTCAACTCAATGGAGACCATTGCTTCCTAAGGGGGGAGGATTGATCCAGGTGGATATTTGTGGCCACCCACCTGTTCCAACTAGCTCCTTTTGTTAGTTTTTATTTCAACACGTTCTTCTGTACTTCTTTGTAATTGTGGGTTCTACACTTTTGGGGTTGTCTGGAGCCCTACACATCTTCCAGGTGGATACTGGTGGCCTCCCATCTAATCCAACTGGGTTATTTTGTATGTTTTCATGTCATCACATCTTGTTGTACTTCCACGGCCGTTTTGGGGCCCTAAACAGTGTTATTTTGGCTCACCACAGTCAAACTATAGACGGAGTCAGAGTTTGACGGTGTAATGCATAATTCTCGAAAATACCTTTCCAACGGGCTATCACGTGCCTAAAACGGAGATCATATGCAAAAGTTACGACCCAAATGGGGCCTACATGACTTTTGGCATTTCATCTCCTAGGGTTAGGTTTTTGGATGTCTAGGGTTTTGGCATTCCTGTTTAACATAAAAAGGCCTTCAGAGCCTCATTGTAATCATCTTCTTGCGAATGAGTGTAGTCGTCACATCTCTTCTTAGAGATAAATATGCCACCATTCTAGCGAGTCTTGGACTCTGTATTTTTATAGTCTCTTTACAATTCTTTCATTATTAGAAATCAAGTATTGTTGTATTTCTCTATTTCTGGCAATTTTCATGAGTATTTCATTGTAATATCTATGCTTTCATTTCGTTCCGAACATAATCCAGATTACTTCCTCTAGATTGTTCTTTTGGTAGATAGATTTAGTATAAATAGGAGTCGAGGGCATGAGAAGTTTTTGTATTGAGAATTATTGTAATAGAGCGTTGCTATGTTGGAGGTTTCCCCCTCGAAGAGGCAAGTGAACATTCTTTTCCTATCAATAAAGGTATTATTTTAGTGTTGTGGTTTCATCTATTGTGTTGTTCCGTTGTTATTCTCTGCAATATTTATGTTTTCAGCTATTTTAATAGATCTAGTACCTTACAAAAGGTGACACACTACTCATAGGGAGAGCCTACCCCGCCATTGTAAGAAGGATCAAAGAAACTCTAGATAAGTACCTCAACACATCTAATGAAAAGGCAAAAAATCCAAATGTTGACTATATGGGTGGAAAACCACACACATAATGTTGGCCTGAATTAAAATAATTTATGGAATGCACACTAGAAGTAAATTGGAGATCGAGCAAGTATATGGGCATACCAATCACCATCTCACCTCTCATCTCAACCTACCAGATCCCCATCATTAACAATATCAAAGAAAAAATTCACTCTTGCGGGGGAGGAGGGGGCATGGAAAATGGATTAGCACACACATAAAGTTAGTATTCAATTAAATCCATATTATCTTCAGTGTCCATATATACGTGTTCCTCATTGTTGGCCCCTACAAGAGTTTTTTGAACATTGGGATGCCTCGTGAGGGGATTTTTGTGGCAAGGAGGTAAATTTGAAAAGAAAAAATACAACCCCTTTAGTTGAGAGATAGTTTGAGAACCCTTTGCAAATGAAGGACTAGCCATCATGGATTTGACAATGACAAAAATATCCCTTGGAGCCAATTTGGCATGGAGATTGGTATCTCAGAAACAAGATTAGTGGAAGGATGTTATCTACATAAAGACCTCCATGTTGTCTTTAGGAAAAAACTCTTAGATCCTCCTCTCAATGGTGGGTAAGGTTCTCAGGTATGGTATCTCTTCAAGCACTCCATCAAATGTGTCAAAGAAACCCTATCTCAAAAAACAAGCAATTGAAGGACTATCTTCATTTGAGACCATAAGATAATGGGAACTGACCAATATTTCTACACCCAAAAATTGTAGTTATTTGTCCATGTTGTAATAATAAAGTCTGCACCCACTAGTAGATATATCCTTATGGAAAATTGACGAGGAAGGGAATAAGAAGGTGCGGAAGCCACTCTCCACCCCACCAAAACTCTGTGTTATAATCGACCAATGGCTTAAAAGCTTGAAAGGGACTGTTGCACAAGCTTTCCAAAGGAAGATGAAATGGTTTGATGAAGAAGGGAGATAAATACACTATGAAAGATGGATAACAAGCACTCTTGGTCCAAGAAGAACTACCCACCACCTACAAGTTATGTCATAAGATTTTCGAAGGACTTAGGCCAAAAATATTTTATTGGATGCTTGCTCACAACAAACTCCTTGCAACTGAGAACTTGAGAAAGAAAGGAATCTAGGGCCTTCTCACAACACCCTGTGTAACTCAATATAAGAAACATCCCTCCATCTCTTGCTCTAATGCCCTTTCACAAAGCAAACATAGAATATAACTACCAAAGATCTACAACTTGATTCTCATCTCCCAATAGAATGGTGGGAAATATTTGTAACATGGAAAAGGAATACTTGGGTATATTGATAGGAAAGACTCTACCATCACATGCCTAGACAACCCTCCCAAGTTTATGAACTAGAAAGTGTGGTTATAAAGAAATCACTAAATATTCTAAGAGGAAAAGAGCCTCCCCACAAAGGTAGCAACCTCAACTTGAACCCTTTTGGGGAAATAATAGAAATAAAAGCGAGAGGGAAAGACCACCCACATCTCTTTTCCACTCAAGAAAGGGACTAGCTTGAAAACCCCATGAACTCCTCCCCTACAGTCCTATGACAACTAGTAAATAGACCACTAGAAATGATAGTTGGAAGCTAAGGATATGTGAAGAAAAAATGGACAAGTGGATAACAAAAATGAAACAAAATACCATTTTCTTTGATGGAGCATCAAAAGGGAATCTAGGGGTGGAAGAACTAGGGGTGGGCCCTAACAATTAAATATGCATGGGGGCTATGTATGGTAATAAATAATGAGGTTGAATGCCTTGCAATTTTCCAAGGGATAAAGCTTCTCTCTAAGAGTACAATATGAAACGTTAGGATAATTGGTGACTCATCTCTAATTATCAATGCCTTACACAACAAAGGAGGCATATCCCTGACTTTGATTGCAAGAACTATTAGTGGAACCAAGACTCTACTTATGAAATTTGAAAGAGTGGCCTTAATCCATGTGCTCCATTCCAACAACTTGGCAACATAAAAATTGGAAAGCAAAGCGAGGCTCTTGAACAAGTGATACCTACAGATTAAGGGAAGGGAGGCTGTCAATTCCACTTTGGAATAATGTCCACGACCACAACCTTGAATTTCTAATATTGTTTATGGGGGTGTCTTAGATGGACACCTCATGGTGTGAAGGCATTTAAGAAGGCGAGAGGTTCCACCTACCCTTGTCTCCTCGAGGAAATAATTAAGAGGGATCTCTTACTCCCACCCCCATTAGTCACCCATTGTCACCTTGACTCCACTTACAAGAAGGGACATGGGCACTTCATAAATAACACTCTAGCCATTCATGTTGACATTTACATGCAACAAAGAAGGTCTCTTCGACTAAACCTAAGAAGGGTGACACCTTCTTTGCTTCACCAAATGTCGAAGAAAGCTAGTTATCTTCGATCATCCAACAATTCGAGATCATCCCTACCCACCTTCCCCTATCTACATATCACCACCCTAGACACCCTCTTTGATCACCTTGGATCTAGGCAATCTTGGCACCAATGGGTTCTATGTGCAGTCTATTTCTTCCACAAAATTGGGTGCAACTTCCTTTCCATTGAACTCAAAGAGGAAGAGAGCCTCTCAGATAACACTAATTTGGGTCTCCTCTTCCTCCTACTTAGAAAAATGGCCCACCAATGTTGCAAATCTTGTTTGCATGTTGAACTAAAGGACCTTAGAAAGGGCCTTGGGCATTGTGAATGCTCAAGAAACTATGCCATCTCCATTGCCACTTACACAATCCTTTTAATGCATGGAAACAAGGGTGCCATCAACACTTTTCCTATGGGTAGACTCAATGAGATCCCCATGGATAGACGTGACATCCAATGTCACCTACAACAACTTTTGGATTGGTAGAGTGAAGCAAAAGCCACCTTAAGCGGTCTTCAAGCCAAAA